>JAMKPZ010003786.1:0-22480 GCA_024699675.1 Amphibolis antarctica | reverse complement strand
CACACTCATACTAGAAGTTAGCCACCTGATACCATGGGCCATTCCAAGTCATACATAAGGTTGGTATAGTTTCATATAAACTCAAGCTACCAATGAGAGTTCTTGTGCATCCTAATTTTCATGTGTTACTTAAGAAAAAAATTGTGTTGATGATAGTGTCTGCCACTATTAATTTGGAGATGTGGCTCGTCACTCATAAGAACAAAGCTCCTCCACTACTAGTTAACCTAGGCATTAAAAGCTTAGTTGTGTGTTTTTCTTTGTTAACATGTTTTATGACCTTTCATGTGCACCCTTGTTCGCATTTTTGTGATGTAAGGTTAGAAAGTTATGAATTTTCAAAGGTATACTTGTAGAATATAGATTAATTTCTGGTCATACATGTTCATGAAGTTTAAAAATCTGCTCTAACTTAAAATTGTGAACATTAGTTAACGTATTTTTCCTTAAAAAAGAACTACACAAGCTTTCCAATGCATTTTCTTTCATATTTTTTTGAACTTTGGATTGCAAGTTAGAATTTTTCCAATTCAGATCTCCTGTTCCAAAATTATTCACACTTGGGAGTTGATAGGAATGTTAGCTTATAAGTTGAGTGATTAATGCAGATTTTATTCCAAGAATGGTTTCAAATATTGAAATGCATTTGTGAGGTAAATGTTTGAGTTTGAATTAATTTCGAAAGTATTTTTGTGTTGATATCTAGTTTTAGTTAGTGAATGAATGCAAATTTCTAGTTGAAGTAAATGTAGAAATTTTTTGTTATCAATTTCTTTGTATGCACTAAAATGTATTGTACTGAAATTTAATTAATTCATGTCCTATTTTCCCATATCTTATGTCATACTCTCATATGGTTAAGTTAATTCATGCATGTATCCATCTTACACAAACTCAACAGTTTTTAATTTCGTGTAGGATGCTATTACTTTATACAATTTCCATGCATTTGTTAAATTCCTGTTTGTGGTGTTGTAGTTGGCCAGTCTCTCTCCACAAGGCTAGACATCATTGGTCCAAAAATTTCCAAGGTTAAGCTATTAGGAATGAAGGAATTTACAATGTTGGAATGTAAATACTTTTTTTATAAGGCTAATTGAATGTTGCATGGTTATTAAGTATTGATAATGTATGTACTTTTGGACATATAAAATGATATTTCATTTTATCAATATATGAAAAAGTAAATGTGTGAATGTGTATGAATTTTTGGTATGTAGAATGTATTTTTTTTGAAAATATTTCATGTATGAAGAATATTGCAGGTACATGAATAGTATTATAGGATTTTAATAAATTTTTATAATATTTTTTTATTTTTTAATATTATTTGTAACAGTCGTTGTAACGCTTTAGTGGCTGTGACAATTATTTGTGACAGTTTTTAGCCATCACAAATTATTTTTTTTCTATTTAAAATTTTTTAAGTGATCATTTGTGACGGCTATGTCGGGTAGTTGTGACAGTTTAGATATGTATGACAATTTTTTAACCGTCACAAAGTATTTGTGATGGCCTCTATGGCTACGGATAGTGATCGTCACAATAGTCATCACAAATACATTATTTGAGACGGTTTTGGCCATCACAAAAAGTCATTTTTCCTGTAGTAAAGGGATAGAAAAGGAATCCCCCACAAAGTTAAGTTCCTTTGAAAAATCTATTTTCAAATGCATAATGGAAGGTCCATAAACCCCAGAAAATTTGAAGTGTCTATTATCATTTTCAATGTAAAATTCCACCATAATAGAAAAGTTCCCAATAAAAATATTGATCATATTACAAATATTAGAATTCCAACCCAATAATAAACCTCCAAAATATCCAATAGTTTCTTTGAAAACCCATTCATTAATAATTGGATCTCTACGTTTAAAAATTAAGTCAGCCAAAGAAGCTTCTAATTTAGTTTCAAATATAAAGATAATATCAGGTTGATATTTACAAATAATTAATTTTAATGCTCTCTGCTAGGCTAGAGAACCTAAACCCCTAATGTTGATTCCTCATACTTGGGGATATGCAATTGACGTCGTGGTTAATCTAGGCCAAACTTTTAGCCCATCACAATTCGGGGTCTAGTTAAGTGTTGTACTCCCATGTGCCAATCAGGGCACTCCAGAAATTTGAGCCAGTTTTCGATTATATCAGCCAGAAGCCAGACCTCCTAAGTGGAGGTCACGTTTCATCTTCCGCCTCATGCCTCTCACTCAATGGACCTACTCTGTTGAGTCTCCCCTCATGCAATGAACCCATTGTTCGTTTAACAGTTGCTGGTCGGTTGGAAGTTCTATTTTTATCAACGCTTAGTTAATGACACTTCCGTTTTTGTTTAGACCAGTCATAAAGTAAGGGTCATAATGTTATGACCGACCAAAGAGTAAAACTTGAAATGTTACGGCTAGCCAGTATGCTGGGCTGGCTAGGGATGCCTAACACCTTCTTCACCAGTATCCTGGATCCTTACTCACTATCTTTGAGTAGCAAACCTTTTGTTTTAATTTTCTTGGACATTTAACATCTCATTCCTAGGTTGAAGAGTACATTCTCTTCCTCTTCTTGTTTTCTAGTAAAATAAGGTGACGACTCCAATATTTTATTTATAACTTTCAACTTATTTCCTGAGTCTCATGTGCTTGTTATTCTCTTAAATAGCTTTAATAATCATTTGGGTGGAAAGTAGGGTAACACCTAATATTCCAAATCAAAATCTTCATAAAACCAAAAATGATAGATCAAGGAATTTCCTAGAAAAAAATTTCCTAACATTTGTGCACATCAAGGAATTTTTTTTCTAAGTATTTATGCAATTGATAGAAAATGAAAAAAAAAATTTATGATACATCATAAACATATATAATAACAAAAAATTATCAAATATTATATAATGAATGAACTACATGATGTTATACAATTCAAATTTGTATAAAATACTTCAATCATAATTGTTTTGAGAGAAATACATTTACATATACTTTAATTGAAAATTTCAATACAAAACTCATAACTTAACAAATAATGTACTATGTATATATTAAAAAATAAATAATTATAGATACATAATGTACTTATTCGTTGACGATATACTTATTTAATAAATAATAACAATCAACAACTTATACCAAAAATAACATAAAAAAGTGTCAAACTTAACAAATAATGTATTATGTACATGGGAGAGAGAGAGAAGAGGGGGTGAGGAAAATATTTTCAAAAGGTTTGAGGTCTAAAAACTTTTTCCACGTAAATATAAATACGTGTTGTAAATGCGAAAAATATTTTTCCAAAGCACAAATACTAAGAAAATTGGAAAAAAAAAAAGTTTTTCCTACACAAACCCCCCCTCTAGAGTTAGGCGAAACCAAAGCATCCTTTACATTAAATTCCTCCAATTTCCTAAGCTCTTTCAAAATAGCTAACTATATTTTTAGAATGGTGGCTCTGTCCACCAAAGGTACCTTCAAGAGAAAGATTAGGAGTGCCCAAGGAGGAAGTTGTAGAAGTTTTTTCTAACGGCTCTGAAATTTTTTCTGACAATCTCACTCCAAGATGATCCTAGATCTTTGATAGGGAAAGGAGTAGGTGTTGAAATAAGACCCCCAGAGTTTTTAGGGACTGCAAGAGTCATTATAAACGAAGTGGACCTGGAAGGTAAAGATCTCTTTTGCATTTTTGTATTCATAGAAGATGCCCTAGAATTTCTCCCAAAAAGAGGATTAAACTTTGAAATAGATTTACACTCCAAAACAGCAGATAATGGTTCCATAAAGAAAATAGGATAGACATGACCAAGAAATGCCACCGATCTTCTCATATGGGGAACACCAGATGATTCAATTTTTTTGATTTTAACATAAATGTAGTCCACAACCTCATCCGAATTGTAATCCCTCCTAAGATCAAATGCAACAACATGACCATAGTCAGATAAAACTAAAGCTAGAAATGAATATGACCAAAGATGTAAAGGAATACACGATACCTTAACCCATTAAACATTAAGAATATCTTTACTAGGAGTAGGGGTAGTCCAACGTGAAAAACATAAAACACCACCTCCAGAAGTGTTCCAAGTGCTACTTAAAGCTTCTTGAAGCATACTTTCCAAAGGAAACTTCACAATGAACCTAAGATTAGGAAGACAAAGAACATCCTAACAATAACTGAAGACCATTTATGTTTCAAACTATCAACCAAGTCTTTTTTTTGAAGATTAAAAGATCTACCATTCACCACCCCATAGAGAGCTAGAAAATCAAGGTTGGAACTAAGTTTCAAAGAGATGAGAGGGAAAAGCAATCTTAGGATCCATGATTCCAGAGCGAGCTAAGGGTTTAATCTTGCTCATCAAGGAAGAGAAGAGGGGGGGTTTAAGAAATAAAGGGTTAACTCTTTTAAAAACAATATTATTATATAAATGACAGAGACATTTCGTATGTCTTGTCTTATTACATAAAAAACATTTATCAGAAAACCAACATTATTCTTAAAATGACCCCTTAGGCCACAAGAAAAACATCTATTTCACATATTTTTGTAAATAAGGTGGTTAAAACCCATAATTTTCTTAATTTTATGAACAATAATCCACTATTCATTTAATTCACCTTCAGAATTAATCAAGAGTGCCTCGGGATTGACAAAAGTTTGAAAAGGGTCACATCTCGACGACAAAAATGCAGAGTCATCAATCGGCAAAGATGTTAGATAGGAAATCAAAAGATGAAAAAGGTAAAACTATCTATTCCTAACGCAACTTAAAATTTGAAAAGAAAACTAAAACAAAATTTAGAGGCTTAACCTTATTTAAAAAGCCACTTAACCCAATAAAAGCACCAAATGGTGGCAACTTAGAACCAAACCTACCACACGAAAAATGTTTAAAGAAATAATAAATCACTTTTGGAAGCCAAAAATGAAATTTATTAAATGAGTAAGAGTGATCTTTAGTGAAAAGGGAATAATGATCTAAAACCTCCACATAGGACAAGTGTTTATTGTAATCCACACATAAAGATGATACTTTATCAAAAATGTCACCATAATAAATCTTATTCAAGCATAATTTATTAAATAATTTCAGGTTCTTGAAACTTTCTTGCAAGGAATAAAATCAAAGAAAGCATTTATTCAAATTGACTTCGGAACAAACTTTGTTATTCCTCAAGGAACGAAAAATTGGCTTTAAACAAAATTTCTATCGATTCTCCAGTTTCCACCTACAACACCTCAAAGAAGAGAGTAAGGAAAAATCCGCATTAAAATCAGCCTTAGGATAATATGTCAAAAATACATTCCTATTAGGAAGGTTGATTGTCCCATAGGTGGAAGATTTGAATGAAAAAAATTGTTAAAAACGTTCCATTCAGATGCAAAATAGATCAAAGAATGATAAACAATCTTAACAAAGCATATATAGATAGAAAGATGTAGATCAGAGAAAGTTCAGATCAGTAGCAAAACATCTTTTAGTATCCATAATAACAGATCAATGCAGAAAAAAACGAAATATAACATAACAGATCTCAATAGCAAGCCAAGAAATAATAATCAAAGGTAAACAACCATTCTTAAATAAATAGAATGGAAAATGAGGGTTGATCTCAAATGATTTATATCCACATCAAAGGTAGAAAGCAGCTTAAACAAGGGATCGACTACCATATCACTTGAATCAAAGGAACAATAACTTGCCCTTTTTTTCCAAAATAACTTGGAAGACAAAAGAATCAAACTTGATCGAAGCCTCCCACGAGATTAAGAATTGTAAAATGAGGGAGAAGGATCAAGACAAGGGTTAAAGGTTGTGAGAAATTTTAACCCATTCGCAACAAACGATATCGAATAGGAAACACTAGTTACAGTATCTTTTCCAAGAAAAGAGGCACTGGTTACAACATCCACCCCACCAAACTCTCCAGAGAGCACACCCCAAGAGATTAGTGCCCGCTGATGAAGCAACTTGCAGCATCGCTCATTCGAAGGCATCATTCTTCTAGATGTTGATAAACGTGGACCTCTACCATTAGAAGCAAAGCATTCCTCCATACAAACTTTTTGTTGTTGCACTCGCTCATGGAAAGAACTATCATTATCATGTTGGGAAAGAGAGGTGTACCTAGTCGGATGATCAATGCAGACTAGCGTACAGGTGAAACAACGATCGACAGTGTGCAAGGTCACCTTTGAGTTATTCACGAGTTCAAATGTGTAGTCAAACAAGAGAAGCAATTGGTGTGTGTGAATCCTCAATCAACAGGAAGTACTTCGACAATTGGTGTGCGTGACTAGTCAAGTGTGAGCTGACAAGCTAGGGAAAGTCCCAAGAGTCGGTGGCAGTCAAAAGACAAATGTCGATGAGTGAGCACCGTTGGTCGATGAATGGAGTCGAAGGTCAGTGAGTGAAAATCACCAACTGTTTGGAAGAATCACTCATCAAACAAGAGTTGTCCGAGGAAGAGGAGGTTTGAAAGTACGAAGATCATTTTCACAAGCGAGGGGGGTCTCCTTTTAAAGGGAAAAAATGTTGCAAAGTTCGTTGCATCGGGCAGGCGTGCGACCATACGACCCACAACCGACAATATGCACTGGCCAGAGTTGTGCACACGTCAGTCGCTCAGCTCTTATTGCTAGCAGTTGGCCAAACCAAAATTTGGATATACATCTGGACATCCCTATTGCTAACTTGGCTTGTTGGTTGGCACATTTCGATGAGTGACTTGGCAAAACTTGATTGCCCAACTAGCTAGTCCGCTAAATTGGTTGATTAGCTAGCTAACGCTAATACGAAACTGATGAGGTAGTTACATGGATCCTACTGATATGGTGACTGAAGAATAAACATGTTGGACTAGGTTGGGCTTGATACTTCATTTATTTTCTTCTTTAGCTTCGTAAGTCAGTTGATTTGCTGAGTCAATAGGGATGGTCTAAACTGAAAGTTACTAATGGTCAGATTGAAGTTCCCTCTCATCGAACCATTAGTGAGGGGACGGAGGCATGTGTCACTCATTGGTAAAAGGAGAAAGAAAATGGTTTGACCATCGATGCCTCAGATATGGAAGACAATTGGATGGAAGGATGTACACTATTTAACCAATCACTATTGACAATAGAACCAAACCCAAAAATGCATTGCCAAAGAAGACAAGTGGAGTACACAGAGTAAGAGAGAGAATGATTAGTCAATGGTAGTGTTGAATTCGATAGAAAGAAAATTGTGAGACGGTAATGAATAAGTCAAAAATGAATTAATGAGAATTCATTTCTTAAACGGAAATGAATTTAGTATAAATGTGTTTATATATCTCTTAGAATTGAACGAAACAAGAAATTCTAACGATCGAATAAAAATAGGTTAGGAAGTTCAAATTGACTAAATTCTAGACAATTTATACCTCATGAGTTTAGATTTCATTTCTATCTTAAACTAAAGAGTGAACAATACTAGTGAAAATGAATCTAATTTTCATGAATTTCATAAAGACAAAGGTATCTGTAGTGTCAAATTCGATAGAAAGAAAATGGTGAGATGTTAAGACCAAAAAATATGCATAGTCTAACCAATCACTACCAATGGTCAAATTGGAAGAGAGAGAGAGAGAAGAAAAAGGGACAATTAGATTGGGGGCATGAGGCTCGCAGATGGTAAAATTGAACCAAAAAATGCACGTTGAAGAAGACACGTGGTGCACATAGGATGAGAGAGAGAATGTAGTAAACATATGGTAATGTCAGGTTCATGCAAAATGAAAAATTAGAGATAATGATGTTCACAATCTAACCAATTGTTGTTGACAGTCGAATCAAAAGAGAGAGAGAAGGAAATAAAAGGGACAAATAGGTCGAGGCATTGCATGGTTAGACCAAGACTCGTCAATGGTAAGGTAAAACCAGAAGAGAGAAAAAGGAAGAGTAGTCAAATCAACATGCTACATGGTCATATCAACAACTTCAAACAATTGCACCAAAAGAGAGAGAAATTGGTTAAATCGACGAATCCCGGCCACTGTCACATTGAAAGCAGAAAAAACAAATTGGATCATGACAAACACAATTCAAGCTCAAAATAGAATTGTGGGCTATAGGATTTGAAGTGGACAAGTATGCTAGTTTACACAAAGGTTTAGTTTAAGCATGAGGGATTATAGACTAGTCTGAAGAGGAGGAGGTATCTCAAACATTGGGTGTCAATACACACACCATACAATAAATTCTCTTCTCAATCAAGTAATATTCCATCACCACCAATAAAAATTCTAATTATTTGGTTATATTTATAATTTTTCTAGAAATATGTAGTCTTCTTATATAATATATATACATATAACGGTTATTTTTGTTTAGCGGGCCACAAGGACTTTACATTGCTCCACCTAATCATCAAGTTGTTATGCCACCGGTAATACAAGAACATGACAAAGTGATAAAAAATAATAAGTGATTTCTTCTATTTTTTAATACAAAAAATGTTGTTATTTTTTAATGAATAATAAGTTTACATTTAATTTAGATTTTAGATGATGTTGTAGATTCACTATTTTCTATGTAAATAAATAGAATAGCAACAATGGCAAAAAAGATTACTGTCAAGCAAAAATCCTAATAAAAAAACTTGAGAATGTCCTCTAGGTTTACAATGGTACAAAGTAGTTATAAAGACTAATGTGGACAATAATGCATTATGCACCATTATTTCGATCATATGGAAGAGTAAAAAAATTGGAGATGCGTCATTGTTTCTTATTCACGTAGGTGGAAGCCATACCATAATAATTATGAATGATGATTTGAAGGCAGATATATTAAAGTTTTTTGAAGTCATTTAAAAAAATGAAATTTCTTAATATTGCACTTGTAAAAAAATTTGTATGAAAATTTTTGAATTATTTTACTTGTAATTATTTTTTTGATTGTAAAATTTTTTATTCTAATCAACATAATATAAACTCTAGACCCTATAATTTAACGAACTTTTGAGATTTTAATTTTGTTGCAAACAACTTTTTTTTATAACAATATTTATTATTGTATACAAAAATGTCAATGTAAATCATTAATATCACTAATTAAATATACATTTAATTGAAATGTGTCATAAAACCACTATATATTATGTAGTCATAAATTGTCACTGTAAATTGAAATATAATATTAGACACTAAATTGTCATAATATATGAGTTTTTGTAAGAAAAAATTGTGACAAAAATTCACAGTGACGATATTTATCGTAAGGTTTCGTTTAAAAATAAGATTTGCAGAAATCTTTATTATATAAAGTATATATTTTAATAAGTAATATAATAAAAATATAAATTTTTATTTTAATTGTCAATAAAAAGTAATTTTTTTATCTTAGAAATTATGTCAACTCAAAAAACGTGAAATTCTAGGCTCACCAAACCTATAGTAGTTATCTTACTGGATAGTCTAATTTTTTTGCAATGCGAGTAGGAGAAGAGACCACGAGGAAGAGATGAGGAAGGAGACGAGAAAAGAAACACAAAAAGAAAGAAAATGTTTTTGAGCTTTGATGAATAAAATAATATAAAACATTCTACCACTATTTTTACTCGGAAAAATAAAAACTTAACTCGAGCAGGAAAGTATTTACAGCGATATCAGCGTCTCTCCGACGTTTGAGTGGAATGTGGTTCTTGATCACATGTAAAGCTTAGTCAAAGGTACGTTGTTAAGCTTTCTTCTTTTCTTTCACCCCCACCTGCTGCAACTTGGAGGCCCCAAGCCTTTGTCTTTGCTTCAACCTTGCTTGGACGTGTGTCTTGGGTCTGTGCTGTTGATTTTCTCCTTGTTCACGTGGCTGCTGCTCCACCTCTGCTTCCACATGGCTCTCTTGTTCCCACTCCATGGTTACCAGACATTGCTGGTAGTACTTCACGGTCACCATGAGCATGAACACTGCAACCCACATAAAGGAACACAAGAGAGTTTAGTTAGATACTGCCACTCCCGTAATTAAATATGGGAGCCATCTTGAGAAAGTCCATGCTTGGTGCTTATAAATTCATATATATTGCAGATGAAAATCCTAAAAGATCTGATGAAAATTAATATATATAAAATACTACTTCAGACTTTTTCATTTTCATTTAAACAGATAAATAGTTTCAAAGAAAAGCGGTTGTCACCTGACCAAGTACGAGCAACAGCGGAAGATAGATTCCATACAAGGGTGAAGAGAATTGCAGCAACAGCTTTCTTATGACTGCATGAATCCCAGGCATCTCTGCACCTCTCCACCCAGAAATTGCCTGTATCAATCTTGGATATCAGAATTATGTCATAGAACTCATAGGAGCGAAGAATGGAGTCACTGTAAATTAATGAAAGCAACCACAAATCGCAACGATGAAGGCTGAATGTACCATTCTTCTTTGTTACATGTGTTTAGTAACATTGCAAGGGGAGAAACAGAGAAGAATATCATGTGCTTAGTTTACATTCTTTTATTTGGATTTAGTTGGTATGCAATTAATGCTTACCATATCGTGATAATTGAGATGAGTACGAAGAGCAAAACTTTGGGATGGTGAAAACTCCAAAGAAAGCTGCCAACAACCACCACAAAGAGAAACAGATCAGTGAACTGTAAGCAACAAGTTTGAATGCAAGGTAAGTCACATGATGGTGTCTTGCTTTGTTGTATTCTAATGTGGTAAGTTTAACCGGATAACATTTATAGACATAAAGACTAGGATTTGAGAAAAATCCCTTGGAAGTGAAGTTTTCATGAGGCATCCTTCAAATGGATTTATGAGTGGAGCAAACAAGCCAAATTTGTTTTAAGAATTTGTAGCTGGAAAATACATCCAATTAAAGGCCCTCAAAGGACTATTGAGATTATATGGGTGTAATTTCTTTTACAATCCAAATAATGCAGAACAATAGACTGCTCTTATTGTTTAAGTAAAGATCCTTGGCTGTGTACCATGTCAATAAGTATCCACAGAAAGGAAAATCTATTTTGAATGTGTGTGTGATTCAATATTTTATCTACCTAATGTTATGAACTATATTCATGCTCTTGGAAATTAAAATTTCCTTTCCCCACATATAAAATATTCAGCTTATATCACGCTGAAAGCACAATGTCTATATTGGTGTAAATACAGACACTATCAAATATACAATGAGATCAAACAAAAAGAAATTGTGAAATCCAATTGTCGTAGTGATAACTCTTTCAAGAGGAATACAAGTCAAGATGCAGGCCCATGTCCAGCCTCCATGGAATATATAAACAAATACAACAAAAAGAAGGTCATAATTTTACAATAAATTGCATGTTGCACGCACATGCCAAGTTTATATATGTAACTAGAAACTGTAATCCATATCATTTCAGTCTCCCTGATCTAAAACATGAAAAATGAGAGATCGCAAATCCAGAATAACTTGATGCAAGAACTGTCACAGGGAAATTATCATTGATATAATTGATACTAATGTTTTTTAGTTTGGCATTTGCATTGATCTTGCAATCTAACCTCTGTTTCTTCATCATATAGAAATTTTTATTTACATTTTTGCTAAAACTAAGTGAAATGCAAAAAAAATAATTCTAGCAGAAGATTCTGCCAATTTGTTGTTCACAATTGCCATCACCTAATTTTCCAAAAAATGCAAAAGGAGATAAGGAAAGATGCTAAATACTAACATACCCATTCTGACCATGTTCCATATGGTTATCTGGCCTCCACACCTTGCAAGAACGAACAGCAGCACACCAAGCTGTATGTGTTTTAATGCATTCAACACCCCAATAATAAAAGCTTTCAAAGAATAGATGAAGAAGACTAGATAATACAAGGCTTAGTATGGTAAAGCTTTTGATACAACAAAAACAATTTGAGCCGAAATTTCACTGAATTTTTATTGATGATGATAAAGTAAATAGTATAGTTATTCTTTCCTTCTTTTATGAACCCTATAATGGAAGAAAATCTTGGGTTCTAATTTAGAAAAATTGTATTATCAATCTAAAAAAATAATGATAGTGTTTTCTGGAGATTTGAATCCAGAGCCTCTTCTTTCTTAATGGAGTAAAAGACTAGTTATGTTATACCATTTTTAATCTAGTAAAGTGTAAAAAATAAATATTTACCTTCATGGTAGTTGCTGGATCACCAGAGAAAAGAGCTTTTATCTTAACGAAAACGTCATTTAGGTAAGGGAGAAAAATTTTGATGAGCCAAACTGCTTCCTCCTCTCCTATCAGATATCCCTGGTTACCATAGTCAAACTCCACGACTCCTCTGTCAATAGAGAAATTTGTAGATCAAAAGAATGATCTGCTCTTACTACATATTAAAGGCTTCTGTTCCTTAAGCTACCACTAACCTGCAGATGAATGACTTGTAGATGAAGATTAATGCAAGATAAAGAAGACCTAGATATGACATTGCAGAAATTATGCTGCAGAGAAAACATGTGGAAGGAAACGTCACGATCTGCTACAGAATAGACTAAATACCAAGCAGACAAAATGCAGATCATGCATGCCTGAAATTGAGGTCTCTGGCGTAGGAAGAACAGATGAGAAGAAAAGTGCCAACCCCAAAGACAAATGCGGATCTTGATACTTCTCTCCACATCACCAAATCCACTGAAGAAACACCACAAGTTCACAAAACCACAAACATTACGAACCAAAGCATGCCCGTGAGTTCCACAGTTTTGAAAAACCAAAAGCATACCAATGCTCTGCAATTTGCTTTGTGTGTGTGGCATGCTTCCGTAGAATTCATCCTCCATTTCAACTAACGACATGCGAATTCTGAGAAAGAACACAAATAACCACAACAACAACCCAATTCGATTTCGAACAGAACTGCTTACTTGGAGTTGGTTTAGACAAGACTGGACCCAAAACTTCAGAGTCCGCCCCAAATGGAGTGTTCTTATCAACATTCAACGAAATGGGCATGTCCCAGATCTGATCCATCTTCTTATCCTCCTCCGCAACTTCCACCATCTCCTTGGGCATATCCACCTCCTTGTCATCAAACACCTTCCTCTCGCCCTCCGCCTCCTTCATCTCGTCCACACCCATCTCCTCCCCCTCCCCCCCCCCTGCCACCGACAGCTTGGAGAGTGCCTTCCGCAGCTGAATTGGGCCCTTGTCGTCCTGCCGCGGCCTCCAATTCTTCCTCTTCCTCCTTTCCGTCGTGCCCCCTTCACTCCCTACTCTACTCAACCTCCTGGTGTATACTTTAAGGCGAACTTCTCCTCCCTCCTCCTCCTCCCCCTCCTCCTCCTCCTCGCTCTTGCCTTCACCTCCATTGAAGACCTTGATTCCACCCTTCACCTCGTCCATCTTCATCCTCGTCTCCCACACCGACCCGGCGACCACCCCGTTCGTTCTCGTCACTCCCTTCTTGGAGCTCTGCATCTCGGCTGTACCGGTGATGATTACCTTCGCCGGCCTTTTCCTTTGCCTTCTTCTTGTTGGCAACGGTGTGGTTGCACTTCAGTAACCTTTCGGAAAAAAAAAAAAACGGTGTGGGGGCCACGATATGTTTCCGTTAAAAATTTTAAAATATTGGATCCCGTGAAGTCTGATTTCCCGTGGGTCTGGGTTGGGAGTTGTGGTGACTTTTCCTGTCACCCTTTTTTTAACGTTAGTGGTTTTTATTGTTTATTGTAACTCAAATTTCAATAAAAATTATAAAGATTGTTATTGTTTTTATTAACTAATTATAATAATTTAATTGATAATGATTTTTTTTTTATTTCTAATTCTGGTGAATAAAAAAAATACCGTTATAAAAAATAATTTTCCACTTGCACTCCTAATTAAGGTTTTTTACAAGGGTAGTTCTTTACTTATTTTTAACAGAATTTATGAGGTAATTAAGCAAAATGAAGTAGTTCAACCACCCAATTGATAAAGGAGAAAAAAACAGACAATGACATAAATGACAAACTAGCTTACTTTAAAAGAAGGTAACGTAAGCCTCTTTAATAACTTTAACCTAAGAAATAATATAGCAAAAATTAGTTTTCAACATATTATAATAGTTTTGATATATTATTTTACAAAATAGTATATTAAATTTACAAAAATATAATTATAATTATTTCAACCTAGTTTACGATAAGTTTGTCTACACAAAATTAGTTAGAAATGAATCGATAGAAATTCATTTCTTAAGTGAAATTGAATTAAGAGAAAATGAATTCAATGTAAAGTTATTTGTGTACTTTGTTAGGAAAACTGCGACCTTACCTTTGGTTGCCCGGTACGCCTCAACCCGTACGTGTTCTAACAACACACATCTCCTCAGATTGCTTATCGACGAAATCACTCTCACTCTCTCACGTTGTTTGTCGTGAGTGGAAGAACATAAGGTGAAAGAGAAGGAGGAAAAAGAATGAAGCGACGTAAGAATTTTTATGTGGTTCAGTCAACAACCTACTTCACAGGGGTGTTGGTACTTTGTTTTCTTGTACTATCGACAAGCTTTCTCGCAATACACACTTAGTAAGTTACAACTCGTTACAACCTTATTTATAAGGCACAAAACCCTAATCCCATCATTACAAAGGACATTCAAAATCATCGACAACTGGCATTTGGAAAGACACATCAAGATGCCAAGACCTTCTTTCACCTGCGTGCCTTCTCTGGCCACTCTTGGTCTCCAACTGATTTCTTGCTAGAGTGACCTGATCATCGAAACTTCTGGGTTGGCATCCAGATGATCAGTTGGGTGAAGCTCTCACCGTTCTATTGATCTTCACTTACTATCTGGCCCTCGCCTTCTCGTACCTTTACGTAGGTCTATAGACTTAGTTCCATAGACATAACGTCATAAACTTAAGCCATAGACATAAGGCCGTAGACTTAACGTAGGTCCTTTACACATGCACCTGGTTCTTTGCACATCCATATTTCTGGCACACAATTGCCAATTTGTAACCTAATTTCTGCATGCTTTCTGACGGAAGCCTGTCTCCACACTGCAACCTCAACACTTCGCATTCAAACTCCTGGTACGTGGCTACCAACCTATGACCTAGATTCCGCCTACTTCTTGATGGAGGACTGTCTCCACATTGCAGCATCAACACACTTATTAAAATTGAACGAAATTGACTAAATTTCAAATGATTCAGATTTTATAAGCCTAAACTTCATTTTTGCTCTAAATTTAAAAGTGAATAGTATCAATGGAAAGAAATTAAATTCAATTCTACCGATACAAACAAGTGATTCATAAGAATTAAATTTATTTTAATTCAATTTTACAAATTTCATGAACACAAGTATAACTTTAATTTCGTTTGAGAAAACAAATCAAATTATTTAATGATAAAATTTGACTGTATTAAATAATGACTTAAAACTCATCGGTACATGTATTCATTATTTTTTAGTAATGAATACTTTTGCAATTATATATATTTATAAAGCCTGAAAAGGAAGAATTATGATATAACAGCACAGCCAATCTTTGTTGCTTCAAGCGGAACTACGATAAAAGATAGAATATACAGATGACTGTCTAGCTATATTTGAATTTAATTTACCAATTAACATCAGAAATTACGGATGATTAAAAAAGGGGGCTTTGCTTCGGCCTCGGCTGTGGTGTCTGCACACCACGGCCCACCATTGCGTGTCGTGTACCTTAATTAACAGGAATTGTTTTGGAAAGATTACTTTAACAGAAAATTTACAAACTTTCTTCTTCTTTTTCTTTTTCTTCTTTTTCTTTTTTTTTTACCTTGCAGCACGTGATCTCGTCGTGGAAATTTGTGAAGGTATTATTATTTACCCTTTTAATAACAATACACGCATTTTGTTCGACATGTGTTCAATCATGTTAACTTAATCGGGTACGATCAAATTGTACCGATCGATAATACAACATGCTTTAATGGTTGCATCTAAGTTGAGGTTCACCATCTAAGATTATGACCATGTACATTCATGTCCGACATTGTTTATTATAATCTGTATCTATACTATAATGCATAACTTATCCATTGATTGCTTTTAAAATGATACATATATATATATATATTAAGAATAAATGAAATAGTACAAAATGTAAGGAGTCTACTTTTAGGAAAAGTATCAAATAAATTCTTGAGTCAACAGTAAGTTAGAGTTTTGTTCAAATCAAACTAACAACAAACAATTTTAGTTTTAGTAAGACTGTTTGCATGTGCTACTTCAAAAATTTGTATCTTTTAATTTGCCAAGTGTATGAACATAAAATCATATGTGTTCATTTGGAAGGTAAAAGAATTTAGTAAACAATTGACATGTTGACAAATGACAAATAAATTGAAAGATAAACAAAGATATACTTAAACCATTCTTAATGAAAAATGACAGATAATTTTTTGTCATGTTGAATCAATTGCAATTTAAGTGAGAACACTTAAATTTTCTGCACCATAGAAGTTCCCTGTGGAGTTGAGAGACAACATTCATTGTCTCTCATTCTTTGATGGTACCAATTTTAATTATCGAAAGCAAATAATATTGATTATGTTTATGAAATCAATTGATTTGGAACTATAGGACATTATTGTGAATGGATTTGAGGCTCCAACTACTACTCCTTATAGTGAATGAAATGTTAAAGAAAGCCAAGCGGATGTAAAGGGGTTAACACCTTATTTTGTTCTCTTATTGTAGAAAAGTTTAATAGAATTTCTACTTGCTCTGCTGCACACAAAGCTTGACATACTCTTGAGGTGACTTATAAAGATACCAGCCAAGTTAAAGAAATACAGATCAACTTGTTAGTGCAAAAATATGAGTTGTATAAAATGAATTAAAATATTATGAATCAATTTCCAATATGTTTACAAGATCTTTTGATATTGTTAATGGCTTGAAAGGCTTGGAAAAGTTGTGTCTCAACAAGAACGTGTAAGGAACATCTTGAGAAGTTTGTCATCAAAGACTTATCAATCTACAACATAGAGAAGTTGATAGGAAATTTAACTTCTCATGAAGTTCAAATGAGAGCCAAAAAGTTTGTGTTCCATGGAAATCAATGAAAATAAAATTTTACAATTTTTTTTAGCATTGAAATGTTAAAAATTTAGAATTTTTTAATTTTTTAAAATTAAATATAAATTTTCATAAGGTACACAAGTGATCTCATAAAATTTTTCATTTTCAGATTTTTTAACATCTCAATAATAAAAAAAATTTAAAATTTTTTTTTTCATTAATTTCCAAAAGATATAAATCCTCATCAAAGTAAGAACTTAAGAAAGATTGAAAAAAGAAAGGATATCACACTTGTTGCTGAATCAAGTAGGACATAGCTCTTCTAGCTAGCAAAGAAATTTAGAAAATTCTTAAAGTAAGGAAAGAGACCCTTCAAAGAAAAGAACTCAAGTGGCAAATCAAAAGAAGACCACCCATGTGCTATCACTGCGACAAACAGGGACAAATAAGAAATTTTTGTCCATTGCTGAGGAAGAAGAAACAAGAAAAAGGATGAGAAAGCACATACAAGCAGCTCAAATGATGACTCCATCTCCTCGAGCGACACCACCGAGAGAGCTAATGTGTATTTCATGGCATATGCAAGAGAAGGTAACTTCTAACTCTAAAGTTGAAAATAATGATTATGATGAGTTCTAGAATCATTTCATGAGTTTTATGATAGATTTAAATTTTGAAAATCTGAGCATAAGAAAAGCTTAAAGACAATTCGTGATCTAGAAGAAGATAATGATATGTTATTTAAAGAAAGGGATGCAAGATATAAGGAGTCTAGAGCATTAGGAACTGAAATATTTAACAAGACTTTTGATATACAAGAACTTTCTTTAACATTGAGAGATTTGAGAAAGGAAAATGTGGGTTTGAAGGACCTAGTAAATGATTTCAAAAATGTGGTGAAGAAAATTTCCAAGCAAAGGGTTTTTTCATATACAAGGAGGGAAAACATGTGAGAAAAAGTTGCCATTTATAATTTTCATCTAACATAAATACCAGAGAATTTGATAAAAAAAATTTAATTTTTTTTCTTTGATTTCCGAAGATACAAACCTCCCTGAACATTTAATTGGACATTGAAACAGCCCAAAAATAATAAAGTACTTTTCGTTGGGTAAATTTTTCGATAATGATTCGTGATTTTTTTTCTTCTTCAAAGAAGTGGAAAACCAGCATTTTTACGCTGTTGTGGGTCTTTTACTTGAGAAGGGCAAATATGTCAACCCAAGAATCGAAACCCTAGAACCGAAGGTTAAATTCTGCGGCTCTCCTTCCATCCGTTGCATTCTCTCTCCCTCTCGCTTGCGATTTGTTCTTGTCCAGTCCCGCGGCGGGTGTATTATTCCTGAATCAATCACCATGTGATGAGGAATACGATCTAAAATCTCACGATGGTCATCCGAGACTCTTGTGTTCCATGAGCAGATTCGATCTTTCTCTGATGGTTCCTCGGTATTTTTTCTTTCTTTTTTATACTTTAATGTTCCTGTTGTGTTTTCTGGATCGTTTTTGGTTGCTTTTGAGGGCGTGATGAGGTATATTTGTTTATCCTGAAAAATATAATTCCATGTTGATAGAAAAACATGACCTCCTACTCATTCTGAACGTCCTCCATATTCCGCGTTCTTCTCTTCTTCCGTTTTCTGGGGTTTATTTTCTGTTTGATGTCGGTTTTTTCGTCTCGTTTTGGGTACCAGTATACTTTAATGTTCCTGTTGTGTTTTCTGGATCGTTTTTGGTAGCTTTTGAGGGCGTGATGAGGTATATTTGTTTATCCTGAAAGATATAATTCCATGTTGATAGAAAAACATGACCTCCTACTCATTCTGAACGTCCTCCATTCCGCATTCTTCTCTTCTTCCGTTTTCTGGGGTTTATTTTCTGTTTGATGTCGGTTTTTTCGTCTCGTTTTGGGTACCAGTAATTGAAGTAGATTGGTCTCTGGATGCTATGAGGACATACAGGTAGAATGGTTGAGATCTGTGGATCTGTGAGCGAACATTTACCAACGATGTCCTTTTCATTCTGAATGCCCTTCTCTGCTGTTTTTCTTGTTCTTGGTTCATTTCGTGGTCTACCGTTGTTTCCGATGATTTTGACGTATGGTTACACATTCTAATCACACGAAATGTATATGCTCGTAGGAAATTTGGGCTTGCCCTGGTTCTTCATTGAGGTATCGTTCCACTGGTATCTTGATACCTAATATTCTTTGATTTTGAGACTTAGGTCAAAATCGTCGTGAAACGTCTTTGACATAATTGATTTTGAGGAAAACCTTCTTGATTTTATACAGTAGCTTGAAGTTTATCTTTTGAGAATACGTGAATTGATATTTTTCCCGATTTTGAGATTTTGCATCGCATTTCGTATACATTGTGTCCATCTAAAATGGAAAATTTTCTTTCCTAAACGCTTAATCAATATTGTTCACAATCTTCAAGTTCTGAAATTCCTAAATTGTTTGCGAATTCTTGATTTTGTCAAAATTTGAGTCTTCAAAATCGTATCTAAAGGCTACGTATGTCTTTCTACCTTAGTTCCTTTGGCTGTTAGAGTTATCATTTTTAATTCATTTATCAGTCTTCAATGTGTGTCTTTAATGAATGTATTTGTCTGTATCTTATGACGTGATTATTGGCTTAAATGAAGAATTGAGCCACATGAAATTCTTGAAATTATTTAGTATTTTGTTGTACTCCATTGATTGTAAGGCACTGCATCATTTTTAAAATGACATCTACTTTTACGTCTTTATTCAAAAACCATGCCATATTCTAAGTTATCAGCATAAATTCACATTTTTATATGATTTAGAGTCATATATGGTCATCTAACTTTAGAAGGTACTCAACTCCTGTGGGCGATTTTTGAGCTTGATGACATTCACAGATATTTAGCAACGATGACACCAAAGGTACAGGATTCGACGGTTACAAAATAGTCCCCAAAACAGATTGATGGCTACAAATCGAACTTTGAAACAAATGTGAAAATAGAAAAAACAACCAAGATACAACAAAAGGGTAGACATTATACAAGATGCAGAAATGATAGAATTATCATACATTAAAAGTAGGAAGATGGCTTTTACTTCTGTACAGATTGTTTCATTTTCAAAAGTGTGCTTTCAAATTATCTAACAGGTGCCTTTTTACAAAAAATGCAGCTTTTGTGTTTTAATTTAAATTCATTGATTTTCACAATGTTTATGTGTGCCTCATGTAAAAGTGGTTGGAACATTGTCCTAAGTTTTGATAATTATTCTTATAATTATTTGCATTTGCATAAAAACTACCAAAAGAGCTAAGTATGTTAGTAGTATTTCAATAAACTGGTTTTTGCTGGGAACCTAACATTTTTTAGGCGATTTTGATCTCTCTTTACTATTTCAAATGATAAGCTAACAGTTTTTCTATCTTCTTGGTGCTAAGCGGGAGATATTCAACACCTCATGACTTTTGTTGCGAGGGTTTTTTGTATTTTCAATGTAACATAAGGTATTTTGTTTTTATTTTACTAACATTAACCTGTGATTCATACAAGTATATGATATACATATGGTATATATGCGCTTATTCGTATATATATAATCAAATCCAAAACTTCAAATTGAGATATATATAATGATTCGTAAAATTTCTAAAAAGAACTAAACTAGAAAGATGTTTTTAATGTTTTTAATTTAGTGAAGACGTCCAACGAACGAGGGAATAAGGTTGCGATGCTCTTCTTATTCTATTCTTTTACTGAAATGCAAGGCTTCTTTGCTTTGTTTTCACTTTCAGGTTTGGTTATTTCTTTATTTTATTGTCAATAGGTCGATCGTCTACCTCGATAGCTCAACAGTTTTCTGATTGGGCCAAGATAGAGTTCCATCTTTATGTCGCATGTATTCGATTCTGTTGAATGCCCTGCTCCTGAGGTCGTTGCCCTTCATGTTTGATATCTTATAAGGAAAAATATTCTTTAGTAGTATTTATAGAAAATAAACTTTATAGGGGCTTAATTGAATAATTTAAATTAAATTTTATTAAAAAGTTTCTTCCACTTTAATTGCAAAAATCTTCCATCGTCGAGTTGCTTGCAGACTCCTTCACCTATTTTCTCTGTACGTTTGTACTCCTTAATTGTTATTCTCTCCATCATTATTGTCATTTCTTTTCTTGTATTATGTTGTCAATTTTCTCACTTATCACTTGTAACTCAGTCATCATTTATAAGTAATTTTTTTTAATTTTAAAAGTTAGATAAAATTAAAATTAAAATTAATTTCGTAAATACAATTGAAATAGTATAATAGTTAAGTTGTAAATGATGTTTTACTCTTTGTAATAACAAAGAGCTAGAGCTATAAGAAATGTTATTGTAGATTTTCTGAAAAAAGGCTTGGATGAAAATCACTAATGTTTGTATTTTTAAAAGAATCGTAAATTTTGCGGGTTTCTAAGTAGAGGGTACGAGTTCTATAGGTGTCTATAGAAGTAATTTCTGTAGGTGTTCGTCGATTTCAGGATCGATGGTTGAAATTGAAAAATTTAAAAACACTTTTTATTATGCATGTGAAATTTAAAAATACTCTTTCTCCTGCAGCAGCAAAAATTTAAAAATATTTTCTCTCATGCAGCAATTGAAATTTAAAAACACTCTCTTTTAACTTAAAAAATTCATTATAATTAATTTATCATTAATTATAAATACGGTGATTTGTGGATTTTTTTATCTTAAATATTAGGATGAATTTTTTTAAAGATAATTCAATTTTAATCGATTACTGAAAAGTTGTTTTCATTAAATATTTTAAAGGTTTTCAATTGATTATTTTCCATGTGTCGTTCTGTTTAATTTCACGTGTGACTGTTAAAACACCGGTTCAACCGTTCGGTCGTTTAAACTAAAATGTCGCTTCTCTCATCACGTGTGAACTTATAATTTCACGTGATATGTACACTATAGCCCTTCGAATATTATAATTAAAATGCCAGTCTTTTAATTCAACCGTCTGGCCATTTAGAATAAAACGTCACTTCTCTTATCACGTGTGAACTTAAAATTTCATGTGACATAAACTATAGCCTTTCGAATATTATAATTAAAACGTCGGTCTTTTAATTCAACTGTCCGGCCATTTAGAATAAAACGCTGGTTCTCTTATCACGTGTGAACTTAAAATTTCACGTGACATGTAAACTATAGCCCTTCGAATATTATAATTAAAATACCGGTCTTTTAATTCAACCGTCTGATTGTTTAGAATAAAATGTTGCTTCTCTCATCATGTGTGAACTTAAAATTTCACGTGACATTTTATGGTCATATTTCAACAAACTTATACAACTAACTCAATGACTTGAAATAATAATTTAATCACTTATACAACCAATTACAAATCACTTGAAATAACAATTTAATCACTTATACAACCGACTCAATCACTTGAAATAACAATTTAATCACTTATACAACCAATTACAAATCACTTGAA
>JAMKPZ010003785.1:0-31634 GCA_024699675.1 Amphibolis antarctica | reverse complement strand
AAGGGCTCGTGAAGCATATATGAAGTTTGGAGATGTGGTTGTTTTTGGCACCACTTATAGGACCAATAATTTCAACATACCTTTTGCACCATTTACTGGAGTAAATCACCACAAGCAGTCCACATTGTTTGGGTGTGCTTTACTAGTAGATGAGACCAAAAAAACCTTTCATTGGTTGTTTAGTACATTCCAAACTTGCATGTATGGCAAGAATCCAAAGGCCATTATTATAGATCAAGATCATGCAATGTGTGCAGTTATTCCTGAAGTTTTTTCAGATTCTATACATCATTATTGTTCTTGGCATATTGGCCGAAATGCCATTGGTCATGTCTCAGAGATGCGCACTGATGTCAACTTTAAGGTTGATTACTATAAATGTATATATGGTGCAATGATTGCTAAATAGTTTGAAAACGAGTGGGAATTATTGACTGTTAAATATCCAACATTGCATGGTGACTTTTAGCTGAATTACATGTATACCATTCGACAGCATTGGGTTCCATGCTATATGAAAGATATATTTATGGCAGGCATGACTACAAGTTAAAGGTTTGAGAGCATAAATTCATTTTTTGATGAGTATGTGCATTCTTATACTCTTTTTTCAGAATTTGCTGTCCAATATGATAGAGCATTGAAAGTAAGACGTCAATCTGAGGAATATGAAGACTTAATTACTTTGACAACAAAGTTGACACTTTTGTTCTCTACCTCAATTGAAATTCAGGTGTCTGTAAGTTATACAAGGAATATTTTTTCTATATTTCAAGATGAAATGAGAAAAGGATTGACGTATCTTAATAATAAAAAAAGCAAAGTAAGTATGCAATACTGTTTTAAAGTTTGGAATCCATTGATGTCAACAAAACCAAAAATAGTCAGTTTGAATATGGAGACCAATTATGACGTATGCAGTTCATGCAAGAAATTTGAAAATGAAGGTCTTCTTTGTCACCATATCTTTTCTGTATTATGGAAGAAATAGATCACCCATGTACCAAGCAAATATATATTGCATAGATGGACTATTCACTGCAGATACCACAATAACGCTATTAGTGGACCACCAGATCATGTTGATGGATATGTTTATTATATTTATCAAAGAATTTTATTTCCACAATTGATGTTGATGAAACATCTTTTTGTATTTGTCACAGGTTTACTCCTCTCATGAGATGGAACTTACGGTCTAGTGCATTCAAATTGGTGGACACTACTTTCACTTTAACAGAACAGTACGCACTAGTGAAATCAACTTTTGATGATTTGTTGAAGAGAACCAATGCATTACATGTGCAGTGTATACAAGATGATCAAAGTGGAAATAACCCCACTACAATTGATTTACCAACTGGTTTTATGGTGAATGATCTATCTACATTAAGAAAAACCAAAAGAAGACTTGCCTATTCTCAACGACTAAAAGCTTCCATTGAAGAAATTAATATCCATAAGAAGAGAAGGATGTGTCATGGGTGTAGGGAACTAGGTCATTACATAACTACTTGCCCCAATGTAGGTAGTCGTCAATTAAATAGGGAAGATGATACCTGAAGAGGAGTATGACACAAGTATGCTTACATTACATGTAACTATTTTAGTTAAATAAACTGATGTAATATATTGAAATAATGAAATTTGTTTAGGTCAAGACTTATGTTTGGTGACATATATGTTTTTAATATATATGTTTAGTTTTGTAGTCATAAAAAATGTGGAGATTGTTACGGATAATGTTCTCTGATTAATTATCCTTACTGTTTTGATGAAGAATTTAATATTAACGTTCCATAACAAAACTTATTGTTATTATTTAAGTATGTTTACTGCACACAGATTGACATAAAGTTTCAAAAGTAACCTTGTTATCATTGTAGAAAACTGTAAAAGTGGTTTTCCTACGTTTAAATAAGGCGGAAGTACCATAGAAATAAAGTAGCGACGGACGAAAATACAATTTACAGACTCATGTATAAATGGTACTTTCATGACTTTACCTTACAATTACATGGAAGTACCGTCAATTGAATTATTTGGGTGATGGCCATACTGTACAACACACACACTTAACTTAAAAAGTCATGTGTGAATGTTAAAACGCTGGTCTTTTAATACAATCGTTCGGTCTTTTAACATATGATGCCGGTCGTTTAATACAATCGTCTGGTCTTTTAACATATGACCCCGATTCTCTTATCACTTGTGAACTTAAAATTACATGTGACATCTAAACTATACCCCTTCGAATATTACGTTGACGGCCATACTGTACAACGCACGCGCCTAACTTAAAAAGTCACGTGTGAATGTTAAAACGCCGGTCTTTTAATACAATCGTCCGGTCTTTTAACATATAACATCGATTTTTTCATCACGTGTGAACTTAAAATTGCATATGACATCTAAACTATACCCTTTCAAATATTAAGTTTATAGCCACACTATACAACGCATGCGCCTAACTTAAAATCACGTGTGAATGTTAAAACGCCGGTTGTTTAATACAATCGTCCGGTCGTTTAACATAAAACGCCGATTTTCTCATCACGTGTGAACTTAAAATTGCACGTGATATCTAAAGTATATCCCTTCGAATATTAAGTTGACGGCCATACTGTACAATGCATGTGTCTAACTTAAAAAGTTACGTGTGAATGTTAAAACACCGGTCTTTTAATCCAATCGTCCGGTCTTTTAACATAAAACATCGATTCTCTCATCCGAATAGTAAAGTTGTAAGATTTTTATAATCGGATCTTACCATAAAGATATTTTCTATTCAATAATACCTTTAGTCCTTAACTGAAGTTGTGACATCTAATTCACGTGATGAGAGAATCGACGTTTTGTGTTAAAAGACCGGACGATTGTATTAAAAGACCGGTATTTTAATATCCCTACTACCGAATGTCACATGTAATGTTAAAATGCCGGTCTTTTAACATAAAACACCGACTCTCTCATCACGTGTGAACTTAATATTTCACGTGACATTCTGCTATGATTTTTCACAAACTATATTCATATGCAACACTTATTTAAGTAACTACACTCATTCCAATATCACGCCGAAGTGTTCTAAATATTGAACATATGTCATCTACTAGCTTAAAATATTATGGTGGAATTTTGTTTAAATTAATTTGATTTGAATTAAAAAGGATTTTGATGAAATAATTAAAAACACTTAACCTGGATCGAATGGGTATAGTTGTAAATAATTTAGCATTAACTGAAATAATATGTCTAGTACGTTGAAGTAATAAGTAAATAGATAATTAGAAAATATAATTATGACTGTTAAATTACCATCACATTATGATTTAACATTAATTAAGTATTCATCATCAAAACATAATAGTCTCAGTGAGATACCCTTAAAATGCCTAACTACTACTCACACACCACGTGTACTTTACAAAGCATGCACCTAACTTAAAAAGTCACGTGTAAATGTTAAAACGCTGGTCTTTTAATGCAATCGTCCAGTCTTTTAACATAAAACGTCGATTCTCTCATCACATGTGAACTTAAAATTTCTTGTGACATCTAATTATACCCCTTGAAATATTAAGTTGATGGCCACACTGTACGATGCACGTGCCTAACTTAAAAAGTCACATGTGAATGTTAAAACGCCGGTCTTTTAATACAATCGTCCGGTCGTTTACTATAAAACGCCGATTCTCTCATCACGTGTGGACTTAAAAGTTCACGTAACATTCTATGGTGATATTTCATGAACTATATTCATATGTAACAGTTATTTAACTAACTATATCCATTCACATTAGTTCTCTGAACTGTTTTAAATATTAAACATATTTAATCTACTAAGTTAAATATTTAAAACACTTAATCGAACATTCGAGTGCTACTTAATTTAGCATTAACTTAAATATTTAAAACACTTAATGTGGATTATGTTGATGATCACCAAATTTTGTTTATGTTGTAGTTATCTATTGTTTTCCTTTTCAATTTTCAAATTTCAATTAAGTTGATGTTGTATTTTACTTTTTCATGGTCTTAAAACACCTAAAGTTAAGAATGTTAAGTGTAATTATCTATTGTTTTAAGTGTAGTTATCTATTGCTCTAATTCCGAACAATATATGTCCCTCTTTTTGTGATTATTTAACAAAGCATTGGGATTAGAGAATAAATGGAAGCATTCAGTCAGATAAAATTAAATCACTTATACAAACAATTCAATCACTTGAAATAAGAAAAAAATACCCTTGCATTACAATTGAATCACTTATACTGAAAAGTTAATTTAGATAAACATACCCTTCAATTACAATTCAACAAGAAATCAGAAAAGTACAAGTTATCCTTGATTTCTCCTTCGATTTTGAATAGTACTGATTATAGTTTCACAAATTTGTCGACCAATTTGTTCTCCTAATTGTGTAATATACGCAATCTCTGCAGAAGATAATAAATCTTGTGCAGTCGACATATGTGGATGTTCACTTGTTGATGGTTGGTGTATGTCTGTAACTGGTGCATGAGAAATGAATTTCTTATATTCAGCTACTGTAAAAGATCTTGTCTTGAAGGATTTTCTGGGCCATTGATTCACATCATATCTTGTGCTCGATATCAACTTCACAATACTGATTCCATAAAATAATTTTGAATGTCTGTGCTGTATGGAATCCAAAAGCAGTGTGCACCAATTTAGTTTTATTTTCTACATTACAGCATATGTAGTATATAAACAAATTCTCTCGATATGTTCAGCATGCCCTTTCTTCTGAAAAATCTGTGCTTGTAGAATTTTAGCTATAAATTTGACCTTTTCATTAATATGTTCAAGATACTGTAATTTGCCATGTAAATGAGGGGTTCTTGCTATTGAACTGATGTTCCAATCTAGCAAGTTCAAAGATGTTCTACCTAAATGTAAACCCTCATTTGTCAATTTAAGAGTATTATATACCAACTAAGGAGTGATTTCAAAAATAGTCTTATCTATGTTGGTAAATAATTTACCCTCATCAACATATAAGTTAGTATAGAATGCAGCAATGACTTCTCTGAATACATCTAACTTACAGTTTGTTGGTATAATATGTAGCAGATCTTGAAAGTTGAAGAGATCTTTAATCTCTTATAAATCTTTGAAATTTACTAGTCTTTCGTACAGTATTTCATAATTCAAATTTTTTTTATAATTGTCTAGACATTCCTAATTTCGAAAATATAGATTGTCTACTGTCATACCTTCCTCAGGAAATGAATGAGAAGTGCTTGACAAATCTTCAACATTCTTTATCTGTGACTGATATACAACCAATCCCAACTGATCTTCATTGTGCACCTCTGAAGTCTCTTCTTGGTGATTTACATGCTCCTCTTCAGCTTGGACATCAATAGATTCTTGTATGTGTTGTTCATTCTTGGAGGACTGTAATGTTCTTCCATTACTACTGAAATTTGATGTTGTGGAGTTTCCTCCATGCTACTTTTAGGGTTCAACCGTTCTGAAGTTGACGATTGTGGACGGATGGCTGTAGTGTTGTTATGTTTTGGAGCAGGCTTCTTATGTCTCCTTTTAGCAACTCTAGAACACTCCTATTTCAAACGTATTGAACCGTGTCATGGAATCACCAAATGATTTTAACACATCTCGCTCAACACACTTGATATTGTGTAGTTTTTCTCCTTCTGACCGTAATCGTAGTTGCAAGTTCTCTCTTTCTACATTGTTGACCTCCTCTGCAATAACTTCAAATACGTCAGCAGAGAAGTCATACCTGGACTTCACTAGCCCTATCTCCTTCTCGACTTTGTCGATTTTGACCTGCCATGTAAGCGGGAATATCGGTGGAACTTCAATCTTCTTCCCGCATGCCATTGCTACGTTACTGACAGTAAAGCTTCTTCTCCAAGTCACGCACGACGCACTTGCTCTTGCTCAGGAAGACTAGGGCACAGGGGATTACAAATTTAACCTTTATATATGCTTAGAGATTGAGGGTTAAAGTTGTCAAATTTTTATAATCGGATCTTACCGTAAAGATATTTGCTATTCAATACTACCACTTATTTGAAAGACCAGATGATTGTATTAAACAACCGGCGTTATATGTTAAAAGACCGGATGATTGTATTAAAAGACCAGCGTTTTAACATTCATATGTGACTTTTTAAGTTAGGCATGTGTGTTGTACAATATGATCGTCAACTTAATATTCGAAGGGGTATAGTTTAGATGTCACGTACAATTTTAAGTTCACACGTGATGAGAAAATCAGCATTTTATGTTAAAAGACCAGACGATTGGATTAAAAGACCGGTGTTTTAACATTCACACGTGACTTTTTAAGTTAGGCGTATGCGTTGTACAGTATGACCGTCAACTTAATATTCAAAGGGGTATAGTTAGATGTCACGTGAAATTTTAAGTTCACACGTGATGAGAGAATCAGTATTTTATGTTAAAAGACCGGACGATTGCGTTAAAAGACCGGCATTTTAACATTCACATGTGACTTTTTAAGTTAGGCGCGTGCTTTGTAAAGTACACGTGGTGTGTGAGTAGTAATTAGGCGTTTTAAGGGTATCTCATTGAGACTATTATGTTTTGATGATGAATACTTAATTAATGTTTAATCATGATGTGATAGTAATTTAATAGTCGTAATTATATTTTCTAATTATCTATTTACTTATTATTTCAACGTACTGGACATATTATTTCAGTTAATGCTAAATTATTTACAACTATACCCTTTCAATCCAGGTTAAGTGTTTTTAATTATTTCATCAAAATCCTTTTTAATTCAAATTGAATTAATTTAAACAAAATTCCACCATAATATTTTAAGCTAGTAGATGACATATGTTCAATATTTAGAACACTTCGGCGTTAAATGTTGAAGATTTGCTAGGCACTTCTCATTCATTTCTTGAGGAAAGTATGATAGTAAAAAATCTATATTTTCGAAATCAGGAATGTCTAGACAATTACAATAAATTTTTGAATCTTGAAATACTGTATGAAAGGCCTATAAACTTTACAGATTTACAAGAGATCAAGGATTTCTTATAGTTTCAAGGTCTACTAGACATAATACCAATAAGCTGTAAGGTAGATGTATTTAGAGAAGTGATAGTTACTTTTTATGCTAACTTGCATGTTGAGGAAGATAAATTATTTAGCAACATTAATAACACTGCTTTTGAAATCACTTCTCAGTTGGTATATGATACTCTTAAATTGACAAATGAGGGTGTACAATTAGATACAATATCTTTGAACTTGCTAGATTGGAACATCAGTTCGATAGCAAGAACCACTCATTTACATGACAAATTACAGTATGTTGATGAACTCAATGGCAAAGTCAAATTTGTAATCAAAATTCTGCAAGCACAGATTTTTTAAAAGAAAGGGCATGGTGAACATATCCAGAGAATTTATTTATATGCCACATATATTGTGATGCAGAAATAAAACTGAATTGGTGCACACTATTTTTGGATTTTATATAGCACAGACATTCAAAATTATTTTATGGAATCAGTCTTGTGAAGTTGATATCGAGCACAGGATATGATGTGAATCAGTGGCCTAGAAAATCCTTCAAGACAAGATCGTTTACAGTGGCTGAATATAAGAAATTCATTTGTAATGCACCAGTTATAAACGTATAATAACAATCAACAAGTGAACAGACACATACGTCGACTGGACAAGATTTGTTATCCCTTGCAGAGGTTACGTATATTACACAATTAGGAGAACAAATTGGTCGACAGATTTCAGAAACTATAATAAGTTCTGTTCAAAATTGGAGGAGAAATCAAGGATAACTTGTACTTTTCTGATTTCTTGTTGAATTGTAATGCTAAGTGATTGGAACGTTTGTTTGTATACGTGATTGATTTGTAATGCAAGGGTATTTTTATCTTATTTAGCTTTTTAGTGAAAGGTGGATTTATTAATTTTATCTATATGAATGCTTATTCTCTAACTGCAATACTTTATTGAATAATGACAACAATGGGGACATATAGTTCAAAATTAAAACACTACATAAATACACTTAAAATAATAGATAATTACACTTAACATTCTTAGCTTTAGGTGTTTTAAGAAAGTCAAAAAGTAAAATAAAACATCAAATTAATTTGGTGATCATCAAAAAGAGGGACATTGTTGACTATTGTGTATTGATGATGAATGCTTAATTAATGTGTAAATGACAGTAATTTAAAAGTCGTAATTATATTTAAGTTAATGATCTATTTACTTATTACTTGAACATAACTGGAAATATTATTTAAGTTAATGCTAAATTATTTAACATTATACCTATTCAATCTAGGATAAGTGTTTGTAATTATTTAATCAAATTCTGTTTTAATTCAAATCAAATTAATTTGTGAAAAAAATCCACCCTAATATTTTAAGTTAGTAGATTAAATATGTTTAATATTTAAAACATTTTGGAGAAGTAATGTGAATGGATATAATTACTTAAATAAGTGCTACATATGAATATAGTTCATGAAATATCTAAATAGAATGTCACGTGAAAGTTTAAGTTCACATGTGATAAGCGAATTGGCGTTTTATGTTAAAAGACCGGACGATTGGATTAAAAGACCGGCGTTTTAACATTCACACGTGACTTTTTAAGTTAGGCGCGTGCGTTGTATAGTGTGGCCGTTAACTTAATATTCGAAGGGGTATAGTTTAGATGTCACGTGAAATTTTAAGTTCACACGTGATGAGAGAATCGACGTTTTATGTTAAAAGATTGAACGATTGCATTAAAAGATCGACGTTTTAACATAGTTGGGCGTGTACTTTAGAACGCACGCGCCTAACTTAAAAAGTTACGTGTGAATGTTAAAACGCCGGTCTTGTAATGCAATCGTCTGCTCTTTTAACATAAAATGCTAATTCTCTCATTACGTGTGAACTTAAAATTTCACGTGACATTCTACCGTGACTTTTCACACGTGATGAGAGAATCGTCGTTTTGTATTAAAAGGCCAGACGATTGTATTAAAAGACCGGCAGTTTAACATAAAATTTCAAATCTCTTTTAAATATATGACATAAATCACTTATTTGAAATTCGTAAATACCTTATTTTACTTAAATATATGACATAATATTTAATGAAAATCTCTTTTAAATCAATATTCAGTAATTGAAAATCAAAACCACCTAAGTATTTCGATTGACGGTACTTCCACCTAATTGTAAGGTATATCCATAGAACTACCGTTTATAGATGAGTCCATAAATGGTAGTTCCATACGTCACTTCTTTATTTTAACAGTACTTCCATAAAATCCTTGAGAAATGCAGAAGTTAAATACTCCTCTTAGAATAATGCATATTGTAATTGAAATTAAATACGACGACACATGGAAAATAATCGATTGAAAAGAGAGTGTTTTTAAATATTTAATAAAAATATTTTTTAAGTAAAATCGAATTATTTTAAAAAAAATTCCCCCTAATATTTAAGTTAAAAAAAATCCACCCTCAATTATTTTAATTAAACACTATATAATTAAAATCAAATTATTTAAAAAAAAATTCACCCTAATATTTAAGTTTTAAAAAAATCCACCCTAAATTATTTTAATTAAACACTACATAATTAAAATCGAATTATTTTAAAAAAATCCACCTTAATATTTAAGTTAAAAAAAATCCACCCTGAATTATTTTTATTAAACACTATATAATTAAAATCGAATTATTTTTTTTAAAATCCACCCTAATATTTAAGTAAAAAAAAATTCACTCTGAATTATTTTTATTAAATACTGCATAATTAAAATCAAATTAGTTTTTAAAAAATCCACCATAATATTTACGTTAAAAATGAATTCACCCTAAATTATTTTAATTAAACACTACATAATTAAAATCAAATTATTTTAAGAAAAATCCACAAACTTCTTTCAAATTTAATTATAATTAATGAAAAATTAATTAATTTTCATAAGTTAATTAATACAACAATTCGAAATATACGTACGGTGAACTTTTAAAGTTAAGGGAAAGAGAGTACACACATCTTTTTAAGTGAAGAGAGAGTGTTTTTAAATTTCACTCACGAGAGAGAGTAACTTTTAAGTTTTTAAATTTCACTCGTTGATCGTAATTAACGGACACCTACAGAATCAGGTTTTGTAGGCGCCTATAGAATTCATGCCCTCTATATATATTATATTTATGTATAAATATAAAGTTATTTAATTAGTATATTTGATAATAAGATATTTTAATTTTAAATATTATAAAAGAATAAAAATTACATTTTATTACGAAACAGAATTAACTTATAAAAATAAATTATAAAATAAAAATTTATATATAATAATAATACTTAAAAATTTACGTAAAATTAAAATTAAAACCAAAACCAAGACACATACATGATGTGCAGTCAGAGGGTGGTACGTTACGCGTCCCCCTTGTTTTTGTACGCTTGTCCAAGCAACGGTTGGCATCGTGCCGAGGACTACGAAAACCAGACCACCCTATCTCTCTCTACACGTTTGCGGGGACAGACTTGCTCCCCTGAAATCGGAGCGGCATGACATTGGCGCCTCTCTGTCTCTATCTCCCCCCGATTTTTCCTCCTCCGTCCTCCACCATTCCTCTCTTCCCTCCGATCCTGCGCCCCTCTCTCCTCTTCCACCAGCCGGTGACCGACGCTGGATCCTGCATCCTTTGCTAGTCTCCGTGGCTTGCATTGCCGATGGCGACGGGCACCAGCGTTCAGGTTCGGCTCCGACCGCGGAACTTGGGACTCTCTCTCTCTCTGTCTCTCAGTGTTGAGATTTCGGTTGGATCGGGTGATGCTACGGCCCGATCGGATCGTTGCTTTATGTTGTTGTTTCCTGATGTCGAACTGGTCCTGATAGATGGATGCGTTGCAGCACGTCAACGAGAGTGCGATGCAGTGGAAGAGTTGTAGATGCGGCGAAGGGGATGGGGAGTTTTGCTTGGCGAGGAAGTCTGGGAACCACGACAAGCAGCAGCAAGTGTCGGCACGGTGCCCCAAGTGTCAGGTGCGGAATGCGTTTTCTACCGTTCTGTTGATGGATAGGTCAATGAGATTGCGATTTCTCTCTTTGTATGGTGCTTGTGCGGTGATCTTAGCTAAGATGCATACGTTTCTTATCGTGTTGGATAATGTTTGTTTTGGTTATTATCTAAACTATTTGGATACGATGATGTGATCGTTGATGTGCTGATCCTATGCTTGTTCTTTTTACGGAGTTTTCATAGAGAGGACGTTATGCGTGCTGATTGCCTGAGTTTTGTTGTATAAGAAACTCAAGCCACCGTAATAGAGGAGCATTGCTATCTCCGTTCGACCTTTAAGATAATTTATCGAAGTGATATAATCAAATGAGCAATGTCACCTTTAAATATTTTAGTTTTGTCTCATAACACATCTATTTAGTTCCACTTAAAAGCTGCACGGGACAATCTACGATTATGTTATCTATGGTGAGACCTTCAACGTATTGCAGTTGGTTTTGAGTTAGATGTTTGTATCCCAACATAGGAGAGTAACATATGTCACTAAACATCATTACTCCAAGTTTGTTGATTATTTTCAATAATCCACCATATTAAGATTAAAGAGGATTGGTCAACAAGTAAATTAGACGGTTCCTCAATTTTTTATTTTCTTCATCAAATACACACTTTATCGTAACATTATTACAATATACAAAGCATGACCATAGATTGAGTAGGCTCAGAATGTTGAATTGTAAAGTATGCATCATATGTAAAAAGTTAATGTTGTAGAGATGTGAATGTTTAGATGGATGGATAATAATACTATAAGGAGAAAACTAAATAATGATTTTATTTGAAATAAAATAAGGGTTCCATCAATTGAATATAAGATAAGAGAGAATTAGTTTAGGTGATTTGGTCATATCTTTAGGAGGCCAAAGGATGCACCAATTAAGAGAGGAGAATTAATTAGTGTAGAAGAAATTTAAAAAAGTAGAGAAGAATTAAAACTATTTGGCTAGAAATCGTGAGAAAAAAAGTTTAAATTATGTAATTTAGTTGAAGGCTTGATGTAGAAAGTACATGGAAGAAAATGATTCATTTAGTTTACCTTATGTGATGAGATTATAGTTCAAATTGTTGTTGTATTATTACAATATATAAATGAAGTGGGCTTGATGCATAAGAGCGACTGACTTTCTTTGGTCTTGGTTTTTCTTTTAATACCATTTTTCATAATTCAAATGTGAAGCTAAGTGCAATGACAAGGCTACTCCATTTTTCATAATTTTGTATGCTTGGAATTTTCAATTATTTAATTACTTGAATGAATTTGCAGAACTTGGTGGTTTTCAAGAGTGGACCACTTTTCATATCATCTAAGGGTAAGCACATATTTCAGTTTGTTCTATCATAGCATTGTACTACGATGGAGACATCTAGCCTGTATATGATTGATGGTTTTATTTATTATTATGTTTTTTATTTAGCTTATGAGAACGTATAATCTCAAAATGTTAATATTTCCCTTAGCTTCATGAACAGTAAGGGTCTATTTGTGCTCACAAAAATGGTGTGAAAGTAAATGATAGGAAATCTGAAATTCATAAGAAATGGAAATGATGGAAAAATGCAAAGCTTTTGCAATGTTTGTGCAACTGTTAGAAATGGATAGAATTTAAAATTTAAGTGTTTATACAGACATAAGAATTGGTAAAAATTGAAGTAATAACTTGTATATACATATCATTTAACCTCAACTTTTAAATTTGAAATAATAATTACATTCTACAAAGATTATTTTTTAATTGAAAATAATAATAATTATATTCATATAAAGAGATTTTAATACAAGCAAACATAAATTAATCAAACATAGTAAAATAAAATATTCATTTTTCAAATATAATTACTCAAAGTTATTAATAAAAGTAAACATAAATTTTTCTTTTTTGTACTTTTTTATATTTTTCCTTTTTTTATTTTATTCTATTTTTTATTTTTCTTCTTTCTTCTTTGTTCTAAAAATGATAGTTGAATGGCTAAGACTGATAATTCCCACAGAAATGAAGGGAAGGTGATGTGAAAGTTAGAGAGTTTAAAGCTTTTATATGATGGAATTGATGGGAAATTATTTCCCATGTTTTCAGTATCAACAAATGACCTTTAAATCTAATAGAAAAGTAAAATAAGCCTTAGTTATAATTTATTCATTTTGGTCTTGCTCTTGCCTTTAAAATGAATTTACTTCTTACATAACTAATCCTGGAAAAGTCTCACATCAAAGAAAGTGAAGAAAAGACATATTTAAGGAGAGATTTTTTCACTCATTGTTAATTAATTTTAAATTAGATGTTCATATGAGACCTAAAATCAAAGCAAAAAAATGGTCTACCTGGCACAAGTATTTATGCATCCACTTAATCAAAAAAACATATGAGACCTAGAAAAAGAGTACAAGTGAGAGAATGTATTAGAGTACTACATTGGAAAAAGTGCTGGCAAAATATGCACTCATTGTAATTAATTTGAGTTGCTTGTTCACATTTCAATAATTACAAGTTCAAATACTTTATTAATAGTTACACGTCTTTTAATGCTTTAAAATGTAGGGTTTTGTGGAAATCTGTTGCAAAAGATTATATAAAGTGATGGCTTTGCACAATATTTAATTCCCGACTTGATTTGCTGATAAAGTTATTATAGATATCCTAACTTGACTAACATTGTAAAACTTCTTACTAACTTATTTCTTATTGCCTCTGGTTGAAAAGAATTTGTCACTCACTTACATAGGGCCAACTAGGTTGCAATGCTACTTTAACATTGTGTTGAGGTGTTCTGCTTCTTTAAACTAGTTTTTGATGGATTTCACACGAATGTTTTCCCAGTTAAATTGTTAACATATAATTATAGATTCCTCATGAAAGTTCACAACTTGATATTTAAGCATTTTAATGGCAGGCTTGGGATGGACATCATGGAAGAAAAGATGGTTCATTCTTACACGTGCATCATTAGTATTCTTTAGGAGTGATCCAGTAAGTTTGTATCTTCTTTCTATCTATAAAGTCTGAATACAGATGTTCCAATTTTTGCTGGGTGACTTTCCAGTGTTACATTTTTTATAGAAATATTAATGTCACAGGATCTTTTAATTTCTTCTAAAAGTTTTCTGTTGAACTGAGCAATATTAAGTTTTATGTTAGAGTGCCCCCATTCCAAGAGGAAGTGAAGTAAATCTTACCCTTGGTGGTATTGAGCTTAACAATTCAGGAAGGTGAGACTTTTTCAATGGCAATATACTACAATTCTCATTCTTGGTGACTCATATCAAAACATGAATTTATTCATGTATATTATCTAGTGTTCTTGTTAGAGCGGACAAGAAGCTTTTAACAGTCCTTTTCCCAGATGGTCGGGATGGACGGGCTTTTACACTCAAGGTAAGTATTTAATTTCATTTCCTTGGTATTCATGTTGCTTGCTATATATTTCTTTGCTGTAATCAGGCTGAAACATCAGAGGATATGCATGAGTGGAAAACTGCATTAGAAAGTGCTTTATCCCAAGCTCCTAGTGCCACCCTTGCAATGGGAGGACAAAGCTCAATATTTCAAAGTGATGTGGCTGAGACAGTTGAGACTTCTCTTGAACAATGTATGATCTCTCGTTTATATCTTTGCGATTCCAAATTATTTTTTGGTGTGCGAACTGGTTGCCAAGCTTCTTAAGGTGCAATATTTACTTTTTCTCCTGTTTTCCTATTCTTTTGGTCATTTCATTGTATCACTTGTATGAGTTGACCTGTTATTAGTAATAATGTAGTTTTTTCATATATAACCACATCATTCAATTCAGTTAGATGGTTGGATTTTTATCGTGGTACTATAATAACAATGTGCACTGAAGTGTATCCATCAGTGATGTTTTGACCATATGCATTTTTCAGTCTAAGTAAGTGTTATGCGTGGTAACCAAAGAAGCATAACGGAATCAAATGGAAGAGTGAGCGATGAGAAAGGGAAGAAAGGAGGATCGCCAAGCAAAACACGCAATCAAAGTGCACACCAGATTTTACGTGGTTCACCCTAACTTAGGGCTAGTCCACGGATGGAGAGGGAGAGGGTTTTCTTCTGTGGAGGCTAGAGTTACAAACTTACAACTCATATCCTTTAGAAAACCCTAGCCAAGCTTATATAGTGCTTGGGTTTTCCAAAGGACCAAAATGCCCTTTATACTAATTACATTATTAGTATTATTCAAAACATAATACAACAATTTCCACCTTGTCTTGAATATTGGCTCCACTTTGATCAAGCCTCTCCATCAAGACCCACAAGGGGTCAGCTGCAGCCATACACATTGAGTAAGTCCAAGCAATGCTTGAACTTACTCTCAATCACGCTCTTTGTAAACATATCTGCTGGATTGTGCTAGTGCTGATCTTCAAAATCTTTATTCTGTCTTCACTCCTGAGAAAATGGTACCTGACATCAATGTGTTTCGTGCGATCATGAAACACATTGTCCTTTGTTAAACAAATGACATTGAGACTGTTACAGAAAATATCAGCTTTGTTAATCTGTACTCCAAAGTCTCCAAGTAGCCATTTTAACCAAATTCCTTTATTTGCGGCCTCAGTCATTGCCATGTATTCCGCCTCTGTAGTAGAAAGTGAAATAGTAGGCTGAAGTGTTGACTTCCAACTGACAATTGAGTCTGCCACAGTGAAAACATAACCTGTCAAAGATCTCCTCTGATCAACATCACCTGCATAATCAGAATCAGAAAATCCAGTCATGCTGTAGTTCTGCTTGACGCCATATATCAACCTTACATCAGGTGTTTCCTTTAAGTATCTGAAAATTCTCTTCACGGTTTGCCAATGCTCCTTGCCAGGGTTTGACCTGTACCTATTGATTACCCCAAGAGGATAAGCTAAGTCAGGACGGGTACATACCATGACATACATCAAACTGCCAACAGCCTGTGAACAAGGGACATACTCCATATGCTCCTTCTCTGTTTGAGACTGTGGAGACATAGTTGATGACAAACGAAGATTCCTGTCAAAAGGCGTCCCAATAGCTTTACATGAAGCCATACCAAACCTGTTAAGAATCTTCTCTATGTAGCTACACTGATGGAGAAAGAGTCTTCCAGCTTTCCTGTCTCTTTGTATCTCCATCCCAAGTATCTTGCCTGCTGGGCCAAGATCTTTTATTTCGAATTCAGATTTCAAAATATTTTTCAAATCCTGTATCACCTTGATATCTTTGGCTGCAATCAAGATATCATCCACATACAATAGCAGATATACATGTGTGCCATTTTCTAAATGTTTAACATACACACATGAATCATATCAGCTACGAGCAAAGCTAACTTTAGTGATAAAAGTGTCAAACCTTTTATACCACTGTCTAGGAGATTGTTTAAGTCCATATAAGGACTTCTTCAGCTTGCAAACCAGGCCTGATTTCTCCTTGATAACAAAACCTGTTGGCTGTTCCATCCAAATTTCTTCTTCTAAGTCACCATGCAAGAAGGCTGTCTTCACGTCAAGTTGCTCTAACTCCAAGTTCTTTGCAGCTACAATTGCTAGGAGCACTCTAATAGACGTGTGTCTAACTACTGATGCAAAAACATCATTGTAATCAATACCTTCTTGCTGTGAGTAGCCCTTAGCTACCAGTCTCGCCTTGAACTGCACGCTTTGACTGCATTGTGTTCCTATCTTTCTTTTAAACACCCACTTGCAACCAACAACGTTCTTGGCTCTAGGACGCTTCACCAAATCCCATGTTTGATTCTTGTGAAGGGATTGAAGCTCCTCCTACATGGCAACTGTCCAGTTTGCAGCATCCGAGCCCTTGATGGCAGCATCATAAGTGGGTGGGTCAACTTGTTCTTCCACCTCACTTACTACCTGTAATGCAAAAGCAATCAAGTTGCTATACCCATACTTGATCGGAGGTTGGGCGGCTCTTCTAGGACGATCCCTAGCTATGCACCTGGATAGAATTTCTTTCACATCATCTATACTGCTGCCATCATCTTCATCTGGCGAGTCCAAATCAGGAGTCACCTGTTCAGAACTAGTAGACTGCGGCAAGAAAAACTCCACCTGTTCGGAAGTATTGGGCTGATTTATAACGGTTGGCTTCTCTCCATTTTGTATCAATGAAGCCTCATCAAATGTGACATCACGACTGTGTATCACCTTGCCTGACTCTATATCATAGATTCTGTAGCCTTTTACCCCCATGTCATATCCCACAAAGATGCCCTTCTTGGCACGTGGTTCTAACTTATCATTGTTGACATGGTAATATGCAGAACATCCAAATATCTTCAACTTGGAGTAATTTGCTGTCCTATTCATCCATACCTCATATGGTATCTTATCTTCTATACCATTGGAGGGTGACTTGTTGATAAGATAAGAAGCTGTGTTGACAGCTTCGACCCAAAACTTCTTGTCTAAATCGGCATGAGAAAGCATACACATAGCTTTCTCCAATAGCATGAGGACGTTCTGCAACTCCATTCTGCTGTGGAGTCCCTCTAACAATGTGGTGCCTCGTGATACCTGTCTTCTTGCAAAAATTGTCAAAATCATGAGAGTAGAATTTCAATCCGTTGTCAATTTTTAGGTATTTCACTTTCCTGCCAACTTGGTTCTCAACTTGAGTCTTCCACTGCTTGAAGCTCTTGAAAGCCTCACTTTTATGCTTCAAAATGAAAACCCATGTCATACGTGAATAATCATCTATAATGGAAAGGAAATACCTAGAACTTGCAATGGAGGGTTGTTGAGAAGGTCCCCAACAATCTGTATGAACATAGTCTAATGTCCCCTGAGTCGTATGCTCTCCTTTGCTGAATGAGACTCTCTTCTACTTTCCATAGATGCAATGCCTACACAAATCTGCATCAATGTATCTGTGTCCATTCAATCTGCTCAAACTGTTGAGTTTCTGCATTCCTCTCTACCCCAAATGTCCCAGTCATGGATTGCTAAATGGCAGACATGGATTGCTGTTTTACAGCAACAATGGCAGCGACACTTACAACCGGAGAACCTTGAAGAATGCACAAAGGTCTAATCTTGACTTCTTTCAACACCACCAAGGAGCCTTTTGAGACAACTAGCTTGCCTCCTCCACCTGTATGCTTGAAACCCTTGGAATCAAGTGCCATCAAAGAAATCAGGTTCTTTCCCAACTTGGGAACATGCCATACATCTTTTAAAGTTCTCATAATTCCATCATGCATCTTGAAACGGATTGTTCCAACATCTGCTCTAGTGCAAACATCATCATTGGCCAGTGTTATCTGTCCACCATTAACCTGCTCATACGTGTGAAAAAACTCCTTATTTGGAGTCATATGATGAGATGCACCAGAGTCTAATATCCAACTATGATCTGAATATGCACTGCAAGAAACTGTAAGTGAAAAATCACCTTCTGATACTGAATCTTCCTTTTCAGCTATAGCAACTGTTCCTTTTGATTTTAGCTTGAGACAGTTTACTTTCCAATGTCCTTTTTTCTTACAATAATTGCAAGTATCTTTTGAGTACTTGCTTCTGAACTTGCTTCTTCCCCTGAATTTATTGTTGCTGTTGTTTCTCTGTTGTCGTCCTCTCGACTCACCATGGTGAGCAGATAGGCCTGAAGCACTTGTGTCATTGCTCTCATGCGTGACGATATGCCTCAGCTCCTTGGAGTGAAGACTAGATTTTACTTCCTCCAATGTGATTGTATCTTTGCCAACCACAAAATTCTTAAAGGACAAAGGGAGTGAAACAAGTAAAATAAGAGCAGCATCCTCATCTTCAACTGTCACGCCTATATTTCTCAATTCCATGAGAATTGTGTTCAGCTGATCTAAGTATTGCTTAAGGGGTGTTCCCTCCTTCATTTTTAATGAAAACAATCTCTGTTTAAGCAACAATTTGTTGGTCAATGATTTTGTCATGTACAAAGTCTCCAACTTATTCCACAAGCCCAGAGCTGTGGATTCATCAGCTACTTCAATAATAACTTCATCCGACAGACATAACAGTATGGTAGAATGAGCTTTTTCTTCTTGTTGCTCATACCCTGCAGGTTTTTCATCCATACTTAACCCCTTATTTAAAGAAGCCCAAATGTCCTGTTGTTTAAGCAGAGCTTTCATTTTAATCTGTCACAAACTGAAACTATTTTTCCCATTGAACTTATCAACTTTCATTACTGGCATTGACATTTTATATTTTAAAAAATATAAAATGCACCACAACACTTCTGATTAAACAAATTTCAAATTTCAAAAATACTCAATACCTCCACTTCAAAAATTGACAGTCTCAATAAAGATATGTATCAATCACAATCACAAAAATTGATTTCACGCGCGCGTCCGGATCAGGGCACCGACGGCTGCACGGGGGGCGGATCCCTGCGCGGGAGGCTGCGTGCGGTCTGATCTGGGTGCCGGACGATTGCGCGCAGGCGGATCTGGAAGCCGACAGGTGCGCGCGTGTTGTCCTCGGCGTGGACGGGTGCGCGCTGGCTGATCTGGACGTGCGCAGGCGGGTTCTGGGTGCCGACGGGTGCGGCCTGATCTAGACGCGTGTGGGCAGATCCTGGGTGCCGACGGGCGCGCGGGCTGCTCCCTGCGCAAGCGGCTGCGTGCGGCCTGATCTGGACGCTGGAAATCAGTGGATTCTGGGCGTGCGGATGGCTTTTTTTTTTTTTTTTGGCAGATCCGTGGATTTGAAACTAACTCTAACTCAAGGCCACTTCCTCCAACCTGCTCTGATACCATTTCTTTTACGTGGTAACCAAAGAAGCACAGCGGAATCAAACGGAAGAGTGAGCGATGAGAAAGGGAAGAAGGGAGGATCGCCAAGTAAAACACACAATCAAAGTGCACACTGGATTTTACGTGGTTCACCCTAACTTAGGGTTAGTCTACGGATGGAGAGGGAGAGGGTTTTCTTCTGTGGAGGCTAGGGTTACAAACTCACAACTCATTTCCTTTGGAAAACCCTAGCTAAACTTATATAGTGCTTGAGTTTTCTAAAGGACCAAAATATCCATTATACTAATTACATTATTAGTATCATTCAAAACATAATACAACAGTAAGGAGTATATCTCTTCTGGATGCAAAAAAGTACTTTTATACCTCATGGTAATAAGGACAGATGAACATAATTTCGTGGACTTGCTAATCTTTCCATTCTAATAAGCACAGATTTTGATACTTTGAGATTTTAACCATATTCCTAAATTCTCATTCTTGATTAATGTGAGAGTTCTATCTTTCTATATCATCCAATCTAATCTGGTAATCCCATAATCAGATCTTTTCCTTGAGCCTGCTCTTAAAGCTCTTTTAAGAATTTCTATTCATGGGCAAACTTTGTTTACAATTTGTCATTGATATGTACCATGGTTCTCTTCAAGTGCTTTCACGCTCATTATTTTATCTCTATCATGGAAAAATATCAGGGAGACTTCACTTGATATGTTTCTGTAAACATTTACCTCCTTAATAGAATCCAACCTTATATAAGCCACAACATTTTCCCTGTTTTCGTTGTAGGGAAGGACAGGAGGGCAATAAAATCTACTGTTATTGGACAGCCAATTGTACTTGCTTTACAAGATGTTGATGGAAATCCATCTTTTCTTGAGAAGGCCCTTAGATATATAGAACAACATGGTAATTTTTAATTTTTCATGATGATTTGTGATTTTTTCAAGAAAGAATGATATGATTTTTTTACTTTTGAAAAAATGCACTTCTTGTAATAGGATTGCTAGTTGGTTTCTTTTAGCAATGTCCCTTTTGATATGATAGAAGATTCTCATTAATTAAACAAGCATCACCTGAAAGATGCACAGGCACATGCCCCTCATACCTTTGCCTGATATGTACCCACTCAGTTGTGGAATATCATAAAACAATTATGAGAAAATATCTAAATCAAGTAACTTTTTTGTTATTCTCAGGAAAATTCTTTTGTCTATATATTTAAAGGAGAATTATCTAGTAAACTCCAAAGCTCACCGATGACATTTTTCACCTCATGGTAGTTTCTTAGGATTTTTCCACAGTAATTTTTCATAAAATGTTTTTGATTCTTTGGTAATTTTGACATTTTCCTACTTGAAAGAATAACATTTTTCTTTGTGTAAATATGGGATGAAACTGCAATGAACTCCCTACATTTATACGAAGTTAGAAAATGGTGCTGTTAGAAGTAAAAAATATCAACAACTTATCAAAAAGCACAAAGATTTTATAAAACATTACCTTAAAAAGTTTCAGAAAGTTCCTGTGGGATGAATTTTCAAAAGTGGCATTTGAAGATTATAAACTCCACTGTTCACAGGATCACTCCCCTATATTTGAATTTTTGAATTCTCACAAAAATACCAAATATATGGCACAAAACTTCTTGCATTCTAATATACAAATGTGAAAGATAGTGCTATGGGTCCATGAATGAGACGTTATTTCCTAAGATTCAAAACCATGAATTTCAGATCACAATGGATTAACTTGCATTTCTCCAAGCACACACATGTAACACTTGCACATACTCACACACACATGAACTCGTAGATAATATCTACATTTACATTCATCAAAAATTAATATAGTTTTCAGAACTAGAAAATATTGTTTTATCATGTAGAGACAAGTTAGAGTATGAAAAACATTGTACACATGGTAGTGAAAACAATGATTTATGGTTAAAAAAACTAAAAACTACACAGCTATTTCTTCATTTTGAATGCTATTTTTCACAATATGTTAATGTTTATTGAGCAGGAGTTAAAGTTGAAGGAATATTAAGGCAATCTGCTGATGTTGAAGAGGTGAAACGCCGTATTGAGGAGTATGAACAGGGTTTGTTGCCTTGTACTTTATAGTGGGTTCTGCTAATTGCTTGTGCTCATCAATTTTTCTATCACTGTCTGGGTGGTGTAGTTTCTATTATGATTTTATCTTAAAAGCATTGGTGTGTATATTTATGGATTTTAAGGTAATATGGACACTAATAAGTCATTGATGAAACCATATAATTCAGGGAAGAATGAGTTTCTCTCTGATGAAGATGCACATGTTATTTGCGATTGTATTAAGGTATTTTATCTTGTCAAAACCTTAACAAGTAGCTACTTGATATGGCTCTTTTTTCTAGAAATTTGTTATAAATCCTTCCACCTTTATATTTCAGCATGTCCTTCGGGAGTTGCCATCATCCCCAGTCCCTGCTTCCTGTTGCACTGCTCTTCTAGAAGCATTTAGTAAGTATAAAGATTTTTAACTTATTTGGAAAATTATTGTCCTTTATTATTACAAAACATAATCTAATCAAGAATATAATTATGGAGAGAAAAAATATAGAGAAAGGATTCGTACTGTCATCTCCATTAGTTGTTGATGTTAAAACGGCCATAAATATACATTGCATAAGCCAGTCCTTTATTTGTAATGGTAATGCAGTTTTCATTAAACACAAATGAGAGGAAAACATGCAAAGAAAAATGAAAAACAGAAAAAAAGAAAAAACAGCCTGGGTATTAAAATATAGATGTAGAAACTATTCAAACACAGAAACATGGGAATATTTTTACGTCTTTCATGAGACAATGGATGCTATCGACTGCCAGTAATTTTTTATAGGGAAAAGAAGAGACTAATTTTGAAGGAACATATTGCTCCTTTCTAGCACCTAGATTTGACAATAGACAAGCTATAAGACACGGAAGATGGGCTCCAAGCAGGAACAAATACGACTAAATCCTTACCACCATTTATTTCCTCAACTCAGGCATGGACTTTTCATATATCGTGCCCTTTCTAGACCGTTTGATTAGATAATCAGTCATTAATTTCTTTCCTTCCATCTGGTCACCAGGTTGCTAAAGGCTGCACACACTCTGTGTAACTATTTCTATTCCTGCCATTTAATTGATTAAACCATAAGATCCATAGGTCATTCAAGAAGGAAAATGCATCCACTCTGACCTTTTCCAACAGTGCTAATTTTAGACATGAAAATAACAGATCTAAGAAGCATGGACTCTTCTATATGGCTGCCACATCTATGCTAGACATATGTTTAACACAGATATGGTGTGGATATGGCAGAAAATGTCAAACACGCCACATGGTGTGTCTGGAGCAATCTTGAAAAAAAAAAAATTGGATTCAGCGAGGATTAATTAGGGTTACATTTAGATATGTTTAGGACACATGTTTTAGTATTTTTTGGGTTTTGCATTTAAAAAAACTTATAGACCCAGATTGTAAAATACTCATTTAGAAAACCTTAAATCAATAACCATTTGCAGTAGCTGCTTCTTTCTCTTCCATTTTCTCTCCCACTGGCAGGCTTCCCCTCTCTCTTCATTTCAGCTGTCAACCATCCCTCCCTGCAACAGTCACAAATGTTGAGTGTGGTTTGATTGTCAATGCTACAGTGATATTATCTATGCAGTGTTGTATACAAATGGTGCATTATTAAGTAACTCAATACTAATGGATATCCAATAACTTGGATAACTAAAAAGACTCTAATGCATAAAATAACTCTTACAATATCATCAAATTTGCTTTTTTCCTTCTTAATTGAATACCCTTTGTGGGTCTTCCTTTTCCATTGAGTATATCAGTAGTTGGAGACATTTTGATGAAATATGTGGATCTTATAACATGTTTTATTTGTTGTCTCTTTGCCTGAAGGACCTTTAGGAGTTGAGCTGTGCATTTATTTTTATATTGTTGATTAAAAGCATGCTAGTCCTAAACTCTTAATTCCATGCTCATCACCATTAAGCACTCTCCATCATTAAGTGAACTACTTTCAGAGATGGAAAATACCTAAGCTGATTTCAGACTGTTTGATGGTTGCTCTGGCTACAATGCCAAACAATGATGTTTAGAAGTGCCACATGGTTCTGGCCAATCTTTGGTTCCTTTCACTGTAGAGAAAGGTTGGCAATATTACGTGCCTCCTAAATTGGGAGATTTTTTTAATGTTGATTGTAGTACAGGCTTTATAGCTAAGGAATGATTTTCTTTGTCATTAGTCTTTTTAGTATAAGGAATTAAGGATTTTAGTCCTTAGATTTAAATGGGATGTCAAAGCCAAATCCTGACTCCTCACTTTTTAGGGCGGACTTTATTATTGTGACTGGAAAAATGCATAAATATCATTTTTGCAGAGCTAATGAAAGAGGAACCATCATTGCATCCCTTGTCTTCTTATAAAAATCCTAATTCTTCAAGTTTGAATGGCATTTTTTAATTGACAGATGCTCATTGGGTGATATGATGGATATGTATGTTGCTGAATGTGCTGATTATTTCTTATTAGGAGGTGATCGTGGATCTAGGATCAATAAAATGCGTGGCGTTATATTAGAAATATTTCCTGAACCTAACCGTCATTTACTGCAAAGGTGCTCAGTTAATTGTATTGCATTATTTATGACATACTTTTTTGGTTTGACGAGTTATCTACTAATGGTTTTGTTAAATGATATGCTTGAAATATTTAATTTATTTTGCACATCTCAGATTTTTTATTTTAATGTAAATTTATAATCCACTGATCCCTCTTGTTATGTACTTTCTTCTGCATTTTTTGCTTTGTATTTGTCCTTGCTTACTGAGAAAGTTAATTGGAATTTTGGTTTTTTCTCTTCATATAAAGTGTCATTAAAAATCTGAATCAGTTGATGGTGAGTTTACAATGTTGAATATGTTTTTTTTCACTTTCTTTTACATATCCATCGTCTACATGGTTGTCATCTTTACACAACTAGCAAATAGGCTTCTGTTAAGTTCTAAGCAGTAATGTTGCTTGTAATTCATAGAATCTGAAGCATGCATTTAAAGATGTATATATAAATATAATGGAATAAAAAGCATGAAGGTATATAAATGTATATTGATTTATCTTGTCTGGTTAAAAATGGAAAAGAGGATTTATGAAGAATCATATTGTCTTTTATTTGGAGTATAGTTCAATCTTTTGAATAGAATACTATGAAAATAAGATTAAAAAAAGTAGAAGGAAAAAGGAATTTACATACATCGATGACATGACATGATATGATACAAAACCAATGTCAGAAATAGAGAAGCTTATCACCTCACAACTTTTATATAGGAATATAATTTTTAGAACTAGCGTATGTTAAATTAAAAGAAGAAAAGGATGTGAGTGCATTAATGGAATTGAAAAAAATAGGATCATATTTTGTGTTTTATAACAAGAGTATAAAAAAATGACAATACATATAAACATTAATATAGGAATAGATGCAACCCTAGAAACATAGTAATAGGTAAGAGTAGAATGATCTATTAATCAAGAAAATATCTTTATATATGGAGGCTACAAGAAAATGACCATTACATGACAAGTAATGTGAGATTAAATTAATTCCATAAGAAACCCTAACTTAACCTAACACTAAGGCCTAATACACTATTTTTATAATTTTTTCATCATGTTCTTTAATCACATTAACATTTTTATATTTTAAATAATTATATTTTACACTTTAATTAAATTACAAAATAAATACCAACTCAACTTAAATTCATCATAATCACATCAAATGTTAACTCACTATCAACTCTCGGCTCTTTGATTGATGCATGAAACATGTGGTTCACCTAATATTCATCTCGGAATCACTCCTTGTTGCTGTGGGAGTAACTTTTAGCATCAAGTGAACGTGGCCTAAGATCCATATAAAGATCTATTTATCTATACACTCCCTCTCTAGTTAGGGTATTTAGGATATCTAACTTGCAATAAACTTAAATGTAACAATAAATGAGAAAAGAAACATAAAAAATTATAGTAGACACTAAATAGGTAACAACTATAATAGTTGCTATAATAGTAGTAAAATTGATATGCAAGCACAAGCAATGGTCGATTTCTTTGACTGCACAATAGGCAGAAATGAACATTGATTGATTGATCTGATCTACCATGCTTTGTGATAGACGTTTGGCAAACTCTAAAAATGAGCACCTATAGGCAGACATTGAAAAACTTGTAAAGGCGAGCTTTTATTGGAACCAATACAATTACCATCAAATTGTCCAAAAATATTGACAAAACAATAATATCTAACATTGAAAGATTTGTCTCATGGGAACAATTCACAATATTAATGGAGCAAGATTTCTTTACTGCCTGACTCGTGAAAAACAAGCAGAAGAAAATTGGTGGTCAATTAACTTTTTTTCTTTCCCTTTTTTGTTTTTTTGCCTTTATTCCAAACATCTCTTTATCCTCCTCTCTCTTTCTCACTCCATCTTTAACTTTTGTTTTCCCTCTCTCTCTCTCTTTTTCATTTTTCTAAATAAAAAAGTGACCCTTAACCATCTTCTTCTTTTGTTGTACTCTTGCGAACTCTAATCATAGCATTTTTGATGAGTCACACAAGCAAGTAGAGGGGAACAACAGACATTGGTTGACGGTGGCAGTAGATAGGCCCTGCAATGATGAAGAAGGGGCAGGAAGTTAGATTTAGTGGTGGAGGGTGTGGCCTAATGGGGGGTTGGCAACATCTATGGAGGATGTTGAGTTCTAGTGATGTGATGCTTACTGCAACAATGGTGCAGTTGTAGTGGTGGTGGATGGAGGGAGGATCGATGGAGGTTGCAGTTGACAATTAAGGGAGGGACGGGGACCTACGGTGGTGGCAAAGACCTAGGGAGATGCAATGACTAGCTAGAAAAGAGGGAGAGGTGACTAGTTGTGGGTGGAGGATGGCCAACAACGACTAAAGTTTCCCTCTTCCCACCTAGATTTCTCGCACTTTTGAATAAAAAATTAGGCTTCAGAATTGTTAGAACAAGAGAAATAGGTAAAAGTGTGATATATCATTAACAAAAGATAAGGTTTTTTTTTACATAGAGACTACATAATGATGACAAAAGTCACTTAACCAATGTAGAAGAAAGAGATCATTACATGACAAGTAATATGGAATTATATTCACAAGAAACTCTAATTTAGCATAACCTTAAGACTCATGTAAAGGTCCATCTATTCATGTAATCTAAAAGAAACAAACTCAACAACACGGTAGCAAAAAGAAAAGAAAAACAGAATAGCACATTTACATAAACTGCCCCAAGAATAATCAACATGTCGAATGGTTATTAATGACTGCTATCTGATGAGATTAGAAATTTTTTTGCAAAAGTATAATTCAAAAAATGTGATTTCAGTCTAAAGTCTATTTGAGAACCAATGATTACTAGTTTCAAATGTCAATCTAATGAGAATAGAATGACCTGAACCTATCTAATTAAATTCTCAATCTTGACTTGGGAATATAAATGGGTTGAGTTAGGGTCTAGAAAAATTAGATTTAATAGCCCTAGTTGACCTAATTATATTTTTAATTTTCGAATCTCTAGAAATGCAAATCATTAGAATATCTGGATTTTGAATTATAGTATATATGGATGTTTGATGATGTAATCTCTTAATGATATTTAATTATATACCATGGCGATTTTGATGCATCCTGGGAGCCGTTGGTGCTATTAAAGGTAAGTCGTTATCGTCAGTTACTATAACAGGTATTAGTGTTGTAACCGTTGGGGTTATTTTGGGATTGGACGGTTGTAATCGACATCAAGATATTGTGGGTTAGTTGTTGGGTTGGGTCATTCCATTATATATTGTAAGAACCTTGCTCGTTGAGGGCACGCCTAGAGTTTACAGTAATACAAAGTTCGTTATGTTGGTTCTCCACCGACTAGCTGTGGTTTGGGAGGTTCTCCATTGGAATCATCACTGATTGTTCTCGCTTGGGTAATGTGCATTCTTCATTTCCACACTTCAATACTTGTGTTTCGTGGTTAGCAGATGCAACATGGGGTAGCAACATAATCGTGATCGACTGCCACAATCTGTCTGTCGTTCATGTCGAATCTGGTAACAATGCGAGGTATGAAGTAGGAACAATGTGAGTGGAGGCTGTTGATGAAATGATGAAGAAGAGAACCGAGCTGCTGCACGATTTGACCACTAACTTGCAACAAGCCCAAAATCGCACGAAGGTTCTCGCAGATAGGTCGTGGATGGAACGAGAATATTTGGTTGGTGATTGGGTTTATGTCTGCCTACATCTGTATTGGCAAATGTCGATTGTTCAGAGGCAAAATGCTAAATTAGCACCTAAGTTCATCGGACCCTTCTAGATCATGTCCAAAGTGGGGGTAGTGGCATATAAGCTCCATTTGCCAGATGGAACCCGCATACACCCGATTTTCCACATTTCCCAATTGAAGAAGAAGATTAGTGAGCAAACAATAACTTAGCACATTTCGAGTGACTGGAAGCAAGGGTGGCGTGAGCTAGAGAAGATATTGGATTGTCGACTTACACAGTGGCGGGGAAAAGCAACAGCAAATTGGTTAATCTAGTGGAAAGGTGAGTCCAGTCAGGAAGCTACATGGGAAGAGGCTGAAAGAATCCAGAATCAGTTTCCCCAGTTTGTTGACGACGTGGACTGTCGTGCTTAAGGGAGGGAGGAGTGATGCATCCTAGGAGCCGTTGGAGCTATTAAAGGTAAGTTGTTATCGTCAGCTGCTGTAATGGGTATTAGCATTGTAACTGTTGGGGTTATCTTGGGATCGGACAGTTGTAATCAACATCAAGATATTGTGGGTTAGTCGTTGGGTTGGGTTATTTCATTATATATTGTAAGAATCTTGCTCGTTGAGGGCACGCTTGAAGTTTACAGTAATACAAAGTTCGTCATGTTGGTTATCCACTGACTAGTTGTGGTTCGGGAGGTTCTCCACCGGAATCGTCACTGAGTGCTCTCGCTTGGGTAATGTGCATTCTTCATTTCTGCACTTTGATACTTGTGTTTTGTGGTTAGCAGGTGCAACACGAGGTGGCAGCATAGTCATGATCGACTGCCACATCTGAGAACGCAACAGATTTAGTATTACATTAATCTAGCATGTGAGAACTTTTTGATATTTCTCATTAAATTCACTTGGGATAGTGTACAACTAAGAGTTGCAACAATTGAAGGAAAAATATCTTACACATGGTCTAGTCATATCTGTATTAGGCATATAGATGAACTTGTAAGGAAAGGAGAATTAATTAATAATGTTCATGAAATTGAACGAGGTAGAGGAACACCAAAAATTATTTTATTAGAAATAACGAAAACTATTCAAAATTATATTATTTAATTAAATATTTAATTATGAATAGAAATAAATGAAGGAAAAGGATTCATGTGGATAACTCTACATAGCAGAATTAACAATTTGATGGTTATATTAATATTGAAATGCATAGGTTTTTTAAATTAACTTGGTTCTTACATGTGTCTAAAATAAGCCAGAACCAGTTGATTGGGTTGCCCAATGATTGGATTAAGTGAGCCCACATAGCATGCAGTTTGGGTACCACCTGTTCTGACCTAATCTGCTTGAAACCCCACTCCCACCAACTTTTGATACTCTTCTTGTTTTTGTTTCAATTTATCTATTACACATGTTATGGCAATTTTTCTTCATCTATTAAAAGTGTCAATCGGCCATGTAATAAAAAAATCTAAATGTAATATAATTTCTAGATCCACTTGATTGCTTGATAACTGGTAGCCAAAAAAAAGTGCAACATTTGAGGCATGTAATTGCTGCATACCTTTAGTCGGTGTCAACTATTTGCATTCATTGACAAATGGTGACCTCCACTACTAGATATTCTGAATATCTGATTGTGATTTTATTTTGAACAGTAATTCGACTATTTTTTTGAAATAAATAAAATAGTTGGTTTAAACTGCAGTGACTATGTATTTACTGCAGTGGTTTAGAATTTAGGTTTAGATAATGGGTGGTGACCACCATAGAAGTGAAACTTACCACTTGGAAATGTTTTGTTAGCATCATCAATGGTCTACATTCGTATCAACTAGGAGACATGATAAACTAGTGCCAATGATATTGACATGCATCAAGCTCCAATGTTCCTTTCCATGTTTGATATTGTAGAACAATTTTACAAAGAATTTTATTCATTCTCTCACTGTTGAGCAGAGAATATCTTTCCATGATGGAATCTTTCATATTTCCAGGATCCTTCAAATGATGCAAATTGTTGCTTCTTATAAATCTGTAAATCGAATGTCAGTGTCAGCTGTGGCTGCTTGTATGGCACCTTTACTTCTCAGGCCACTCCTTGCGGGTGACTGTGAACTTGAGGATGACTTTGACATGGGTGATGATGGCTCTATTCAGCTTTTACAGGCTGCTGCAGCAGCTAACCATGCTCAGGCAATTGTTATAAATCTACTTGAGCAGTACGAAAAAATTTTCATAGTAAGTAGCCTTTCATCTTCTTCCTAAAAAATTTTCTTTGAAGATCTTCTTTAATGTTATCTCAAATCCTTCCATTTGATATTCTAGTAAAGTAATAGCCAACAGTAGGATAGCATGGTTGGTTATCAACTTTACTGTGAGGAATGAGATCTTAAATTTGAATCTAAGTAAAATTACCATCATTATTTAAAAAATATGCTTCTGAAGTAATCTAACTAAAAATTTCATATTAGTGAGATTAAGGCATTGATTCTTGTTCTAGTTGTGTTCCATAAATCATTTCACGACTCCTTACTGATGACTGTTGTGAGATACATGTGAAGTGGGATATCATTAAAATTTCTTTCTAAGAAAATGTGTACATTTTGAAGGTAAGGATTGGACATCCATGCACTACTCTGTGCTAACAAAATGCTATTTCCAGCTAGTGATAAAAAGGCTCTCTTTCTTGAACTGTTCTTTATCTTGTATAATTTCTTGTTTTAAAGGTTCATTCTGTACTGTTTGCTTAAGCTCCCCATCTTGAACCTAATGGAATAATCTCCCTTCAGTATCTATACATGTCTACCATACAATATTCTAAATTCTGATATATAAGATGGCCTTTGTTTCTCTAGTTACTGGAATCCTATATTAATTTTCCAATTTTACTTTGTGTTAGTTCTTTTCCTTCAATATATTTATACAATGTCACTTGTTCAGGATGATTCTGATATATAAGATGGCCTTTGTTTCTCTAGTTACTGGAATCCTATATTAATTTTCCAATTTTACTTTGTGTTAGTTCTTTTCCTTCAATATATTTATACAATGTCACTTGTTCAGGATGATTCTGATATATAAGATGGCCTTTGTTTCTCTAGTTACTGGAATCCTATATTAATTTTCCAATTTTACTTTGTGTTAGTTCTTTTCCTTCAATATATTTATACAATGTCACTTGTTCAGGATGATTCTGATATATAAGATGGCCTTTGTTTCTCTAGTTACTGGAATCCTATATTAATTTTCCAATTTTACTTTGTGTTAGTTCTTTTCCTTCAATATATTTATACAATGTCACTTGTTCAGGATGATTCTGATATATAAGATGGCCTTTGTTTCTCTAGTTACTGGAATCCTATATTAATTTTCCAATTTTACTTTGTGTTAGTTCTTTTCCTTCAATATATTTATACAATGTCACTTGTTCAGGATGA
>JAMKPZ010003784.1:0-29482 GCA_024699675.1 Amphibolis antarctica | reverse complement strand
GTCTTCTTTCTTTTTGTGACACTTGTTTTCTTTTCATCCAGTCTTCTTTCTTTTTGTGACACTTGTTTTCTTTTCATCCAGTCTTCTTTCTTTTTGTGACACTTGTTTTCTTTTCATCCAGTCTTCTTTCTTTTTGTGACACTTGTTTTCTTTTCATCCAGTCTTCTTTCTTTTTGTGACACTTGTTTTCTTTTCATCCAGTCTTCTTTCTTTTTGTGACACTTGTTTTCTTTTCATCCAGTCTTCTTTCTTTTTGTGACACTTGTTTTCTTTTCATCCAGTCTTCTTTCTTTTTGTGACACTTGTTTTCTTTTCATCCAGTCTTCTTTCTTTTTGTGACACTTGTTTTCTTTTCATCCAGTCTTCTTTCTTTTTGTGACACTTGTTTTCTTTTCATCCACTGTCAGCATGGCCCAACTCAGATAGCATCGAACTATACGTCACATCTTTCTTTTAATATAATGTCATCCACTTGTTTTCTTTTCATCTTGTTTTCTTTTATTAAGTTAGTTCAATTATGTCAGCATGGCCTAACTCAGATAAATTGTCATTTATAACTTACAAGCACGGTATAGCTTTTTAGGTTATGCTAGGCTATTGTCCCGTAAAATTGAGCTATATTGACACAATTCGATTTGACCATGTAAAACAGCACAACATGAATTTCTTTTAAAATTGATATACAATTTATATCAATAGTATATCAAAAATCAAACAAAAATTTTATCTACATCAATTACAAAATTAATATATTGAACTTGTAAAAATAAAGAATCTGTAGTACAATCAGTATACCATTTATAAAAATATTATGCTGAAAACAAAACAGAGCTTTTTGTCGTGATTTCAATATACCAAATGTTATTGTGGTATGTTAAAGTTGTTTGATTTTTGACATATCATTTATGTAAATGATATATCAATTTTATCATAAACTCTTAGGTTTTACACATTTAGTATATCAATTCTATAATCTATAAATCAAAAAAATAATATAATCAAACTATGTCATTAACTGATATACAAGCAATGAACCGTACTTAAATTGTCACCTTACCTGGCTTAACATGTCACAAATAAAAAACACATACAAAAAACATTTGCTCTTTTTTTATATTTTACTTGTTTCAATTTGTTTAAATAGTTAAAACATACAAACGAATATTCAAACATCAAAATACATATACAAAAAAAAATCAGATGCTCCTAAATAAAAGCGTAAAATGTTTAACAAATATAAACACCAAATTATACTCTTAAATATGAGTCTAAACTATTTAACCAAAATGAAATGCAAATAAATATAAGCACCCCTAAATATGAGTCTAAACTATTTAACATATAAAATCCAAATGTATGCAAATCTCAAATGCTCCTAGATGGGGGCTTAAACTGTAAGCAACTTCCAAAATGTTTTAGATGGAAAAACATAAAAAATATTTAAAGCATTTGAAAATGTTAAAATGCTCCTTGGTAGGAGCTTAAATTACCTAAACAACTAAAAACCTAAAATATAAGCAAATGAAATCAAATACATCAAATATAAATTGCTCCTCAATAAGAGTTTAAATTGTTTAAAGAATATAAACAACAAATTGCTCCTAAACAAGAGTGTAAATTGTTTAACAAATATAAATATAATTGTTCTTGAATATGAGCTTAAACTGTTCAAAAATATTGAAGTAACACTAAATTCACTCAACTAGCCTTATATAAGCTAAATATATAAAATCGACTTAACATATGAAAAATACTCTTGATATGAGCATAAATTATCTACAACCTTAACAAACTCATGCTCTAAGATACAAGCATAAACGGTCCAGCACTTTAAATATATATGCTCTTAAATATGAGCTTAAACAATCTGATGCATCAAATATGCTCCTAAGCAGGAGCCTAAACTATTCACCATATAAATGCTCCTAGATGACCTTAAACTACCCACCACATATATGCTCCTCGATACAAACTTAAACTACCTAACAATATCGGATCAACTTAAACACCTAGAAATTATACTCCTGAGTATGAGTCAAACTACTCACAATATCAAAGAACAAGAGCACTCCAAGTGGCCATTATATGCATGTTTTAAATATGTTCCGTATTTGATTTTATTGTAGTTGTACAACTGCATACTTTACTCTCTTTCATATATACAATGAAATCTTTGTTTCAAATTGTGTACACCTAAATGTAATAATATGATGTAGATGAAACATTCTTTTCAAAAGAAGTTGTAAGATGCAGAGTTGGTCGTCAACTCTTAAGAAATCTCAGATATATAGAAAATACATAATTCAAACCCTTATGTATTTCTTTTAAAAAAATATATTTTTTCTTATGATGATGTTTTAAGAAAAACCCACATCAACACATGTCTTAGTCCTTACTTAATTGCACTTTGCTATAATTTCTTAGTGTCACTTGTTAATTTAATACCACAATAGTTATTACAATTTTGTATGTCTCCCTTATTCTTAAAAATAGGTAATAAAGAACTATTTCGCCAATCATCTTGGATCAATATAATCTTTAAAATCATATTAAAAATTTTAGTTAATCACTTAATCCCTACTTTACCCACACACTTCCACATTTCAATAAGAATACAATTTGAATCAATAATTTTCCCATATTTCATTTTCTTAATGGCTTCTACCTCTACACTAGTGATACATCTAACGTAACTATAGTTAATATTGTTTTAATTACTATCTAAACTTTACATGTAAGATTTTCCTATAGTAGATTCATCAAAAAGTTTACTATAATACCTAAACCATATTTTTTTTATTTCATTTTGATTTTCTAAAATGCTACCATCCTCATCTTTAATATACAAATGGTCAATTCATTCCAAATTTCATTTAGCTCTTCAACTAATTCCCAAATTCTTTCTTTTAGTAAGTTATCTCTAAATATCATATTCTTTTCACCTTAGATTCTACCACCTAATTCCCAGATTCTTATATACTTTAATCTTTCTCTTCCTAATTTTAATATTAGCATCTAATACAAGAAATTTATATTGTGTAGTTAGGTTTTCTCCAACTACACAATATAACCATACAATCTTTATGCATTCCTTGATCCAATTTTATAATAAGTAAAAAATCTATTTAACTAACATTTGAACCACTTCTAAATGTAATTAAATGCTCTCTTTTTTTCTTAAAATAAATGTTAGCCACTAAAAGGTCATAAGCTACACTAAAGTCTAAAATTGAATTTCATTCTTCATTTCTATTACCAAATCAAATTCTCTATGATTTTTTTCGTATTCTATATTTTACTCTCTTACATAACCATTAGATATTCTCCAATAAATAGCTTTCACAAGTTATGAACTAAACCATCCAAATGTTCCTAAAATTTTTGGTTAATAGCTTCTCTTAAACCTATTTGTGGAGTATATGCATTAATTATATTAATCATTATCATTCTATCTTCTATTATTATCATCTCAACAACTTCCTCTTTAAAAATTTTATCAACTATTATTCCAACTCCATTCCTATATCAATCTTTTCCTATATACTATAATTTTAAACCACTATCTTCAATTAACCTAGATTTTTCTCCCACACATTTGGTTTCTTGCAGACATAATATATTAATTTCTCTTATTATCATTATACCTGCTAATTTCATACTCTTGCAAGTTAAAGTTCTTATATTCAAAGTTTCAATTTTGATGTTTCAAACTAAAGAGGAGTTTGTGCCTTTGGACAATATGAGAAATAGTGAAGAATTTAACTTATTATTTTTCATCATTTTCTACCATTTCTCATACTTCCTAAAGACACAAAACCCCTAAATGTTTTACCCACACCCATCCTTAAGATGTAAGAACCCTTATTTTCATTTGCATCCAAGTTCTAATGTAAAGCCTTTGATAAGGTTACACTCAAAATGTGCAACACTTCCTTTTAATTTAATTTATTTTCATCGCACCTGAGATCTGGTACAACACATTGCTAAGAAAATTACATCCTAATACATTATCTTTAGCATTTATGTTCATGAGAAATTGACAAAATTTTGCAATTAACTGTTTACCTAATGTTAACCCTCCTCTTTTATTCGAACTTAGGACTAGTTATAAGAGGATGGACCCTTACATGATATTCATCACAAATAAAAAGTAACATACTCTCAAATAGTAATAAACTACTCAGTAAAAGTAATTTCAATTTCATTTTTGAAATTTAGTTTATAGTTTATTACAGGTAAGCTAAAAATTTTATTTATTATTTACAAACAAAATGTCTAGATTAATGAGTATATTTTTATAATTTTTATCTAATTTTTACAACTATACCATAAACAAGTAGATTAATAAAATAATCTAAATAATAATAATAACAGATGAAATATGTTGTTAACTTCAATATTAAATAATATTACGACTATTATATGCTTTAAATTATTTAGATAAAATATCTATATGAAACATACAGTATTGCTAGTGCTAAATATTGTTTCAATGCAAAGAGCACTCTAACAAATAGGATTTAAACTAGGAGTATCAGACATCATAAAAAACTATTTTATGTGCAGCAACAATAATCGATGCCTTAATCATTGCTGCTGTACTAGAAGTCATCCTTATACCAAGAGGATATCTTGGATTGTCTTATCTTAAAAAGAAATCACAGAATTTGAAAGAAGAATTAGTGGCACACAACTTAAGTTGAATGCCTGGTAATGATAGGAATATATGTAAGGCACAACTTTTTAACAATCATACAGATAGAATTTATAAACCACAAGAAAATTATATACAAGAGAAATAATTCATGATATGCTCTGCAAAAGTTATTTTACAAACCATTTGGATAAGGATTTTTGGGTCATCTCTTATAATTTATAAGAGAGGCTGATTAAATGGCACGTTCATAATTTAGTAGATATTTTGTTATAACAAGTAAAAAGAAAGTTTATTAGAAATGAAAAAAAATCATTATTAATTCTTCAAAAGGAGATTTCCATGACAGTGTGACTATTTGAATGACAATTATACTATCTAAAATGAAGATAACCATGAAATATGATTTTCATATTAAAGATGAGTCTACCAAAAAATGCATCATTTCTAAACAGTGCAACATTAAAAAATGGTAAAATAATATTTACCTGTAAAGAACCTCCAAGTTGACTCTTGTCACCTTTATTACTTTTTTGGTGATGCATGTGATTTCCTATCTCATGGTTTTGAATATGCATTGTTGCCTCAAGCCAGCTACTAGAATTATTGTCATCAGGTGTCCTCTTGTCTTTAGTAACCAGATTTCTTGAAGTTTTGTTCTCTTTGAAACTTGTCGTTTCTCCTTGGAACGAATCTTTTGGAACCACAACAGTGTTCCTGATGGGACCCCTGTTTGAAAACTGTGTTGCTGCAGCTCGTGCACCAGCTATGGCTGCAGTAAGAGAAGCTGACTTTTCCATGTTTGATGATTGTGAGACAGTGAGACACAAACCAAGTGAACCTGGTTTTAATGAAAAGGTATCTTGGGGATTTGGTAGTGGAAACTTTACTGGCAAAGGGCCTTCCACAGAATAAAGGCCTCTAACAGCTGCTTCAAAAATCTGTATCAAGAGAAGAATTGGGAAAAAATATTTTAAAAAGTTTGGGTACAATGCTAATGAAAGGGAAAAAAATTAATCCAGACTCCTAGAATTCACAAGTCTGGACATTTAAGTACCTTTCTTTCCAAGTTATACACACGTTGATATCCTCTCATTTCAAATGGCACCGCTAGTTTCTGAAATACCATAAAAAATATGGATAATTTAAAATCTATTTTATCTTCATGAAAAAATTGCAAATATGAGGCAACAAAATTGACGACAACAAATACATTGTTTTATCAGCGAGGCACTTTGGATATCACTTGCATACCTGTGGCTGCTCACAAAGCCAGCAGAAGTCAGTCTGCCCTTCCAATCTAACCTGCACATGTCAACTGTCCAAGTTTTGAAGCAACAAAGTTATAAGAAATATAAAACCAACATTTGCTGTCTATTACCGATTCAGGAACCTCTTCCCAGCATACAAGCTCTTCACATTTCACACAGCCAACCACATTAACACAACCTAGACAAAGAAATGCAAAATGTGGTCCTATTGCTCATTAACATTCCATGAGACCATAAAGATAATTTTTGATCCTATTGCTGTGAATGTGTTGATTTAATACCATAATTCTAGGATCTTTTCAATCTACATACCTAGAAGTCGTGAAACTGGATAATGTTCTGGAAATTTGAGGTTAGTTATTCCATCTACAGCATATATTTCCCTGTAGAAGCCCTCCATTGCTTTGATTGCAGATGGATCAGGAACTTTTCCAGCAGCATGAATCCAGAGTCGACCTTGACATAAAAATAATTTCCAATGTCACTTGATTTTAATACAAAAATCGATTAATGTAGTAAAAATGCTGATATCAAACAAATGCATCAAAACAAATAATACAAGACATAAACCCTAGAAAAACCAAGATACATATTTGCATAATTTTCCAGAATTGGTTCTTGATCAGCATGTAGAAACTATGTTGATGTGGTAGACTGCTAAACACCAGTTTTGTTAATCAATATAACAACAACATGCATTGTAGTTCCTAGTTAACAAAGTACTAATCTAATTAACACTACCCTACAATTAGGTCTCTACTTTCTTTTTATAGTTCAACAAAAACAATATTAATGAGTTTACATCTTGGAAATAAAAACATATGCTTTTCCCCCCAAATATATTAAGCCACAATGAAGTTAAGTCCAAGAAACAACTTCTTTCATTTTAAACTTCAATGGTCAGGTTGACATTTTTAGGCCTAGAGCTACAAGAGGAATTCATAAGAGCTGCTACACATCTAGTTATCTATTAACTATGTGCAATTACAAACAATCCGTTTTTATTTCACATAAGATTTCAAAAAACTCCTTCAAGGGATTTAGAGTTTCTAGGAAGCAGTCCAATTATGTCACATATACTCTACACCAATGATCTTATTTTTAATGTGAGGCTTCAACTAAAATGGCAATAGAAATTAAAACCATTATTGAAATCTTTGGACTTTGGTTGAGACAACAAATCAACTTGCTAAAAAATGCAACTTAATACAGTAGAAAAACTAAGCCTAGTCTGGCTTCCAGAATCCAAGGAATCTTAGGTGTAAAGTTACAAACAATGAGTAATCTTTGGGGGTCTACCATTCTGTGGTAGAAATAAATCTATATTTTATAATTTATTCTGGGTGCAAACTTACAGAAAGATCAGTATCTAGAATTCACTTCATATTTCCCATTCTAGTAGAGAAATCCTTATTAAGTTGAAGATGTCTATTAGAAGAGTCAAAAATCCCACCAAAATCACAGATAAAGTTTTCGTGGGATTTTTGACTCTTCTAATAGACATCTTTGCTTAAAACATTGGAATTCTTCAAGTAGATAAGCATTCAGGAGGACTAGGATTCTTGGAAATAGTGGGTGCCAACCAAATCCTGATGCCTTATGGGTCAGGGTTCTCAAAGCAAAATAATTCCCAAATGCCAATCTAAGGAACATTTTTATTAATTGCAAAAGTTCTAGCACTTGGCATAGTATTTGTAAGGTTAGACAGATTATTTGAGAGTTCCTTGTATATAATATTTAATAGAGAAAGCATTGATGTTTAGAGAGATTGGATCTCGAATTTTGATGGAAACCTGAATTTGATTTTTAAAGATGAGTTAACAAATCTTTGTTTATCAGACTTAATTGTCAATAATCTGCATACTTGGAATGTTAGCATTTTGAATGATATAATTTGATTCATCTACTAAAGAAAAATTCTCAATACGCACACATGCCCTACACACTCTTTGAAGAAAGATAGATTTGAGTCAATTCACAGAAAATGGTATTTTTACAATAAACTCCTGTCACAAATGACATCATTCAAATAAATGTATTAATTTAGAGGATGATTTAGTGACAAAGCATAATAAGATAATTGAAAACTCAAATCTTTAAACTTCCTAAATCCAAGAATTGTCTTGTTTTGAGGATAAAATAAAAGAAAATCACCTTAGATGGTTTGATCATATGCATAAAAAGTGTATGGATACACACTGTAAGGAAGGGATAATTAATAAAATGGGTGAAACTAAAAGAGGTGGAAGAAGATGAAAGTTCAATTGGTTAGCAATAATAATAAAAGATTTGAAATTATATAATTTAAATGAGAACTTAATTATAAATAGAAATAAATGGAGAGAAAGGATTCATGTGGCCAATTCTACATAGAGGGATTAAGGCATTGATCTTTGTTATTGTTGTTGTGTAAGTGACATTGTTCCTACAAATACTAAATTGTCTAGAGCATTACCTTGGTTGGATAATATCTATGTCTTCTCTAATAATTCTAGGGAGATTCTTGATCATCTTTTTACTAGCTACAGTTTTGCTATAGCATTGTCATTTTCCCTAGATCTTTTGTCATCCTTTGACGAACGGAAAGCAATATATGGCTAAAAATTGAGAACCACCTGCAACAAAAATTGTAAAAATTAATGTTGATGCATCACTTTAAAAGCTAAAAAAACCCACATTTCACTTACTGCAAGAGACGTAAAAGATAAGGAACTTATGTATTGAAAATTTATTAGACACTGAAAATGTTTTCTTTGCAAAGATAAAGCCTATCCTTTTAGGATTTGATCTAGCTACAACAATGAACGTCAAAGCTTTTACACAATTAAAAGTGATGCAATGGTTCCAGTCACATTTCATCCACTGCAAAGGACGTAAAAGATAAGGAAGTATTTATTGAAAATTTATTAGACACTGCAAATGTTTTCTTTGCAATGATAAAGTCTTTTCTTTTAGGATTTGATCTAGCTACAACAATGAACAGTCAAAACTTTTACACAATTGAAAGTGATGCATTGGTTCCAGTGTAATGGATAAAATACCGCACAAAGACATGCAATTGAAATATATCGAGTCTGGTAGAGACAGTTAAATATAGCTTGTCAAACTATCCAATTTCGCATTAAAGTATTACACTCGGGAACAAAATAGACTTGGCAAACTTAATTTGTAAAAGGACTTCGGGAGAGGATTCAGTAAGATAATAGTAATATGGTAAATAAACTTCGAATTGGATAACAGTTCATGAACCACCGCCTTAACCTAAAAAAAAAATCCCGAGAAAACCGAAATAACCAGGAGGGAGAGAGAGCAATCAACTTCGCAATCCTCAAAAAATCGATGAGCAGTGATGAGAAGAAGGGACGCGACTAACAAAAACCAGAGGTAGCATCAAAACAACGGCAGTGATGTCGAAAAGACGTACCTGTGAGAGGAGCAGGCCAGGATCTCCCTTCTACGCGCTTGATGCCGTGCACCAGCAGTGATGCCCATGGCTGGTGCATCGTGATGCATGGATTCCGGAATCCCCCGCCCCCACCACCACCGCACCTGCTCCTTCCGCTGCTCATCTCTTCCACTCTACCAATTTCTTCCACTCCGGTTCGAACTTCCGATTCCCGTTTCCAAAATTCTACCCCTCCGTATTTGGCATTTCGACTTCGACGCGGACAATTTTCGAAAAAAAAAAAAAACGCAACAGATATATGGAAATTTTCAGTTGCAGTGCGACCATTACGGCCCGGATTGCTCATTTGCTCACCTGTTTGTTACGGGCAACAAATGGTGGTGATGATTTTTTTTTATAAAAGTATAAAATTACATATTTATTTTGTTATAGTTATTTTTAATTAAAGAAAGCTACAATATCTGTTATATGCTTCATTTTTTCTTTTTTAAATTTTCTCTATTCTTTTTATTTATCGTTCTTTCTTATTTTCTTCTTATTTCATTTTTTATTTTTTCTCTTACTTTTTTCTTATTTTCTTTTTCCTTATTTCTTTTTTCTCTTACATGTACTATGCAAGATGATTTTCCATCTGATTTTTACGCGTTGAGGTACAAATGTCGAAATTTTATAAAATTTAAAAACAAAAAATCTGAAATTTCTTTGATATTTCATTATACATAAATATTTAAAATTTTAATTTTTTATTTTTTATGTCTAGATATTTTTTCGAGTACGAACCCCTTGAAAATATGAGAATTTTCCGATGACAAATTAGGTAAAAATCAGATTTCTCTTTGGTATAACAGGCAACGATGAAAGTTTTGAAAAATTAGATGATTACAAAAAATTAAAATGAAAGAATGAAAGATGACGAAAATTAAATTGCTTTATCTTGCAGATCCAATTTTCTCTTGGATGGATTTGAATGATAAAATATCTTACAATACTTAAGTTGTACTAATTTTTCTCATCTTTTGAACTACCTTTATTCTCTCCATCACTCTCTTTTAGACTTTCTAAACTTATGAAGTTGTGGATTTGTTTGGTTTTTTGTCTTAACTGTGTCATTTTATTAATACAACTGATGAGGTTAATTAGGAAATTTTCTTAGATTTTTGGTCATTTGTGTAAACCAAAAATTTTGAAAAATTTTCTAATAATATAAAAGAATGATTTTTCTCATTTTTACCTCTCCCTTCCTTTGAAAATTTTACTCATTTTGGAAAAATTAGAGTTAAATTTGCAACTTATAATCATGTGTCTACTGTACTTACTTCCTCTATCTCATTTACTCATTCGCTCGTTGCAACTGAATAAGTAACAAAGATACCCTTTTAAAGTTATTACGAATGATTCTGTTATGTGTGTCAAACTATGAAAATGAAATTAAAGGTTTGTTTCAATTTTTAACTTTTAAATTTTCAAGAATATACATAAAGATTGAGGAAAAATATTGATATTCTAATTTTAATTGATAAAATGTGTGAAAACATTACAACAATAATGTGGGATGGAAGAACTTTATAAATTTTTGTAATAAATATATGTGCCAATTTTGTTTAATTTATATTAAGGACATACTAGTTAAACAATTAAATATTTAAACTTTTTTTAAAGCTATTAATCACGGGTGAAATTTATATAAAATTTTTCTTTAAGATAAAGTGAAAATATAAATTTTTTAAATTTTCCATTGGACACACAAATAACCCTTCTAAATTTTTTGATATAAATTTAACATTATAGTATTTGTACATTTAGCATAATCGAAAATATAAATGTTTGTGTACATGTAAAAATTGAACAAATATTAAACAATTTATTTTAAATTTCATAATTTAATATAAAATAAATATTTAATACACATTTATAAATATTTCTATAATTTTAAGTTGTAAATAATTAATAATTTTATTTATTTATTTAAAATTTAAAAATAACTTATAATTGTTATACACTTTTTATATAAGACCAAACGGTCCAAACTGCACAATTTAGAAATTTTTTAATCAAGTAGCACATCAAAAGTTGATATTAATAAAGTGAAATTCACAATATTAGAAGTACAAAAAATCAATCACATGTTTGTTCCATATTTTTTATTAGTTATTTATGTAATCTATCTATAATTTCTACTAGGAATACCCGTCATGCTTCAAATTTTTTAAATTCATCTAAAATTTCATTATCACATAATTTATGTTATGTATAATTTAATCAGAGAATCAATCTGTAATTTATTTCCTTCTTTGCATCGTTCCGACTACGTAAGTCACCCGTTTGCTTGACAATTTACCATGGTGGAAGAACATCAACCCGCACATCAGCCTCGTCGGTTGTTCAATCGGATCTCATATCAGCCGTCTGATCACCTTAATTTCCTCCATTCGATCCTTCCTAGGTCATCGGTCTCTGCCTATTCTGTTTTCTTATTATTCTACTCTCGTCTTCGCATCGCATTCTTCCTCTGCTCTCTGCGCCACACCGCCACTTGCTCCTCGCCCTGCTGAGATTAAGGGCGGGAGTAGCGCAAGAGAGAGAGAGAGAGAGAGGGAGAGAGGGAGAGGATGGATTCTAATCTGTTGGACGACATAATACGGCGGTTACTGGATGTGCGGAAGAGTAGGGCGGGGAAGACCGTGCAGCTCTCCGAAGGGGAGATACGGCAGTTGTGTGTGGTGGCCAAGGACATTTTCATGAGCCAGCCGAATCTCCTCGAACTCCAAGCGCCCATGAAAATTTGCGGTGAGTTTCTCTCCATCTTCCGTTTATTTGTGTGTGTGTAGGGGGGATGGGGGGGGGTGGGAAGGAACCCTCCTTTTCCGCAAAACAGTGGAAAATAACATGCTTTTTGTTTCCTTTTCTCTAGAACTGACGAATGGGCTTTGAAAGCGATTAAATTTTGTTATTTTTGTTAACCAAAGTGGTTGCTATTTCGGTTGTACGATGTTGGGCTAATTGTGCTCAGCCTTAAGATAATTAAAGCTTTAGGGCGGTGATGATGGCAATTATAGAGAAATACACGTCTTTTGTTGAAAATGGTAGAGAGATTATAGGAATTGGTGGAAATATGTTTCATTTTAGATCCCTGAAGGATAGTGGGGAAACCAAATCACTTTAAAGGAAGGGTTTACGATGTGGAACGTCAAACACAAGGACGAAGGCAAAACAAACATTTTGTATTGCTAGTTACAATAGTATCTTTCTTTTTCTCAGCTCGCTGAAGGATCATTGTTTTCAATTTATACCAGGTTATGCCACTAAAATGGCATACTCAATGATTGGAAAATGAAGCATATTACAAGGAGCAAACATACAAGATTTTCATAAAATAGTAGGCAAAAAACTTAGGATTTAAACAGAAAACAAAATAAAGGGCTTAAAGGAATCACGAAATGAGGGTGGAAGAAAACTTCTTATTTCTAGGTTATCTTTCAATCACATTCTGCACCAAGTTACAGATGAGCACATTTTCTTGCCTAAGGAAGAGAGAATACAACTTCTGTATCAGGGATGATACATCAATACATACAATGAGAATTGATTAAAATTGTATATTGAATGACACCAAGTGGATGGGAATTTTTGATGTTAGATCCAACTAGTGGAAGTAAACAGTAAAAGGAAGACCATATTTGCTTGGGGTGCAATTCCTTGGTAGGTTGTTGAAAACTCTTCACTTCCAAGCACATTCTTTAAATAAGTTTGTAATGCTTTGCAGTCTGTATGAACTATAGGAGAAATGAGCCCAAATGCATTCAAAATATATTTCAAACAAAGAGCCCATAGTTGTTAAGTTGTCAATATTCCCAAAATCTTATTAATGGAAGGATTAGGTGCCTGGTTAAATTTGCATAGAAATGTGGCACTTGTTCTTCCTTTTCCATGTCTAGAAAAATTCTTAGCTTCATAAGCAACACTTACCAAAATTTGTGGCTAGATGTCTCCTACGTGAGCAAGCAGTTGGGAGTCTAGTTTTTTGTTGGTTCATTACAAAACACATTTGTGTTTTACATTATAAAATATCATTTATTTTTCAAGTCAAGATCCCATAGTTGTGTTTGAAACTGAAATTCCATTGCAGCTCTTCCAGAAAACATTTTTTTTACTAAAAAGCATTTCCAAATGCACCACGTAGTTCTTGCTTTTTAGGAAATGCATATCTGACGTTTTCAGAAAATTGATGGGATTAAATTATGGAAAAGTTGTCGCATACTGTTGCAACTTTTTTGTATTTACTCAAAAATTACGCAAAATGTTACAAATAGTACTATTTTCCAATAAGATGACTTTTTTGAAAAGGATTCAATCCTCTAACAATAGTCCAAATGCAACCTAAGTCTAACCATCTTATTGATCACCTTGTTTTCTTACAAATTTGAAAATATCCATCTGCAGGTCAAGAAGTCTATTGAACTGATTTTGACAAAAATTACCCAAAAAGGTGCAAATAGTACTATTTTCCAAATAAGGTGACCTTTTTCTAAAGGATTCAATCCTCTACCAACAGTGCATATGCAATCTAAGTCTAACCATTGTAATGGTCACCTTGTTCTCTTGCAAACTTGAAAATATCCATCAACATGTCAAGAAGTCTATTGAACTGATTTTGGCTACTAGATCCTACTTATGTTACATTTTTGCCAAGTACACATTAACACATTTCTCAAAAGGTATGTCAAGTGTCTCTTTGAGGCTTAAACGTGGACTGACTTTTAACAGAGACTTTCATTTGCTAAATATAGCTGAAGAAATCTGTCTTCATGAATTTTATCATGTATTATTACATCTGCAGGTGAACGACCTTCTGGAATTGGCTACCTACTTTGATTCATAATGGTTGTTGTATTGTCAAGTGTCTCTATTGTGGGAAAGTTGTTTCAATACATGGTCTTTGCTTATGCTCTTACAAATTATATGAATGAACTCAGCTCTTTGCCAATGTTCATTTCAATGTCCCTTTAAACCATCTTCACAAAGTAACATTTGAACTTGACTTTAGAAGCTTAAACTTTTTCGAAGGTTTTGTTTTACATTGGTTTTAAGGTAATGAACATTGTAGTATTTTAGGTCATTGTACAAAATTCATTGGAAATCTTTTTTGATTTTTTTTCAATTTTAAAATTAGTTTTTTATTCAAGAGAGGAAATTGTGTTAAATCAATAAAATCTGCTAGAATTGAACTTTTTCTTGATTCTATGATTTTGGAAAAATAAACTACTGAACACTGTTCAAAATCTTCTTAGTTCTTTTTAAAATATGTCATGTCAATGACATTTGAGAATGATTTTCCTAAAATCATAACTACGTAAAATTCAATGCTTCTATAATCAGTCCCAAGTGGGCTTACATAATGATTTTCCTAAAATCATAACTACGTAAAATTCAATGCTTCTATAATCAGTCCCAAGTGGGCTTACATGAATCTCCCACTCATTAGTCCATTCTAGTATCCTACAAATTGGTTTCAGTCAATTGTCAAGTAATTTCTCACATTTTCAAAACTGGCGTACATGCCATTGCCCTAAAAAAACGGAACATTAAATGGATTTCAACACAATCTATTTTTCTGAAATTTCCATCAAATGGTCATTTAACATTTTTTGTTTTGTATAATGTTTATTTTTCTTTTTTCGGTACATTAGTGCATGTGTGGGCAAACATTAGGAAACTTGCAAAAATTGAAATTTCAGTAACAATAAAAGAATTCAGTAGGTCGATGTCTACATAATTTAAGTGCCTTGTTTTTTTTTTAGTGTTTAGATAGATGAATAAGTGGATCTAGATATAATTAACACAATCAATCCAGTTCAACCTATTAGGTTGTTCAACCATTAAAATAGACATGCCTCATTGGATTGGAGGCCTTACTGGTCACCAGCATGGTTTTAACAATTGAGATGTATCATCGAAATTTTGGCTATCCATCTCGGTATTTGCTATTAGGTCCTTAATTATTGCACCAGGAAAATAAATCTCCCATATGTTGGGGTTTGATGAGACTTATTTCATTTACCATATCATTAAATTCCACGATACATAGTTGAAACCTGCTGAATTTAAAAGTTGTCTCCCCTCTCACCACATTGAAGTCTCACCCCACAATCCAAGGGCTGTCCCCGACATTTGCATTGATGTTGATGAGTTCTGCCCATAAATGTAAACTACCCACCGCATTACAAGATGCATAGACTCAGTAAATAAAAAATTCCTGCCACCATTTAGACAAAGCCAACATGTAGTAGCCTGTTTGATTTTGCTATATACATTAATGTCTAACTGTGCAGACCACATCAGCCAAATTTTACTAGATACCTCATTAACTCTCCAAGTGCTTATCTTTAAAGATCTAGCAATGAGCTGTCTACTATTAACTTGAACAAATGGTTCCAAGATGACCACTATCTGAATATTATTCCTTGAGATAAGTTCCATATGATAATTTTTTGTGGCCCTATTTCCAAGGCCATGATAATTCCATAAAAAATCTATGAAAACATAAAAACAGTAAAGTAGAGAATCAGTGGCAACCCAGACCTCCAATTCCATCCTCTTCTCTACTCTCTCTTTTTTATTAGCATAAGCTTGGTTTGTGTCTTCACTATCAAGCCTCTCATTACTAATCTGCTAGGATCTTCTAAGATAATATAGTTTACTTTTTTTTGTAAGCTCTTCATTTATAACGCCTTTTTCCTTCAACATCAGATTTATAAACAAGTTTAGCAAACACTTGATCAGGAGGTTTGTCCTGTTCAATGTTTGTCTCACTTAGACATGCTAATGGGCCATGTCAGTCAGCATGACTTGAAATTTTATTGGCCTAAATATTGTGTTAGGCTACTAGCCTGGCATGGCTCAGTCAACTGTATTGTGCTAGTCAATAGCATGGTCAAAATGTGTTAGGCTACTAGCCTGGCATGGCTCAGTCAACTGTATTGTGCTAGTCAATAGCATGGTCAAAATGTGTTAGGCCATGCCAACCTGATTGGGTCCAGCTCAATTTACATCTCTAGTCTCACTAGTTATTTATTCAAAATTCAATGTTCATTTACAACCAAGTCCAACTTACTACTATCCAGAATTTCATAATTTCATTTTCTTTCCTTGATTGGATCTATTCCATCTCTCAACCCAAGTAACTTTTAGTTGATGCTTACCATCTACATTGTTGTTTTGTGGTTGGAGCTCTTGCCGAGATTTCCACCAACCCATTTTTGTTTTGAACATTCTCCTCTATTTTCTTGACAACATCCTCTATTTGATGTGCTACTATTGTAACATTTGAATCAACATTAGGTCTTGACCCTTCATCTCAAGATTTTCTCATTTGAAGATCTATTCTATTTCTGATCTTGCTGCAGTTCCTGTCCCTTCTCAACATTATCTACTAATTGAGCCTCTATTTTGCTTGTCTGTATCTTCTCCTTTATTTAACTCGTACCCATTTTGAATCATGTTTGTCATTTGTAGGAATAATCACCTTCCTATATTAGTAGCCTTGATTCCACCAATGTTATTTGTGTTGTTTCTTTCTGATGTACTTTAATTTTCTAATTGTTGTATATTTGATCTAGCACTGATTCTTTTTTAGCCTTTTTAAAGTAATTCTAGTGATCGAATTTTCAACAAATTGATCGATCATGCCCAACCTCAAAAGACTATTTTCATATTGGAGGGTTTACACACACACACACACACACACACACACACACACATACACACACACACACACACAACCCTAAAATATACTTGGGTTACCTAACGATGAAGTTGGGTAACTTGCTAGAAAATTAGTTAAGTCGATGATGAAGTTAGGTTGCCTATCAGAAAATTGGGTAAGTTGACAGAAAATGGGGAAACTTAAGAGTAAAATTGGCGTAAGTTCTACAATGAAAATGGGGAAACTTAAGAGTAAAATTGGCGTAAGTTCTACAATGAAATTGGGTAATCTGGTAAAAGACCAGTTAAGCCAACAGTAAAATCATGGTAACCTGACTGAGACCTTGGGAACCCTAGTTGAAAAATGATGATTTCAAATTGAAATAACCTACAATCAAGAACTTTATCATCAGATTTTCCATCTTTACTATTGGGTTCTTTTATTTTACATAGTGTTTTCAGTTGATCTCAATCGAAGAACCCGACCTGTTGAGCTTTTGTGCGTTGGATTTTTTGAAAAATCTAATAATACATCAGCTTATTTATCGGGTTTACTGTTTTAATCATTTTTTTGTCAGATTTTCTGATTTTGTTGCTAGATTCTTTGCATTTTGTTGCTTTTTTCCTTCTTTTTTATTTTTTTATTTTTTGTCTTGTTGTTTTAACATTTTGTTGTTTAGAATTATTAATTAACTATTTTTAAATTAAATTTTTAATAGAACAAATCCAATAAAAACATCAATCGAAAAGTTGAAGAACCCGTCTAGATCACATTGCCAGGTTCTCCAATTTTGCATTTTTGACATTTTAGTAGAAATGATTTTTTTTGATAAAATAATGGACACGATTTTTAGACTGTCAATCATGATCTAAACAGGTGCCTATAGAAGGAACTTCTATAGTACTTATAGACCCTATGGACTTTACATATATATATATATATAATATTAAGAGACATTCTCCCTTTTATGGATCTATATAACTTATAATATAAAATGATGATTCTAATATTTCTAATGCTCTACCTCAAGTTAGAGCATATAGAGCATGCATGCCCAATTTGTGACAATCTTTGGAAGATATTAACATTTAACCCCTTCATAAAATTATTTGCAATTTGTTAAGGTGTTTGTAAGGATTGCTAATCACACTAACTAGAAGTAATTCCCAAATATAGTAGTAATTCACATCTATATACATGGTGCACTTTTTAGGAAAAATCCTCGATGTATTTATTACATGGAGACCCAAAAATTAAGAAGAGTACCAGATGAGAGGACTAAGCCAAAACCTTATTAAAAAGATAAAAAGGAAATCAGACGCAAAACGAAAAAGAGAAACCACATGTCATTACCACCTATAGCTAGGGATACCCCAAGTAACTTGACTCTTAAGTAAGGCATTGTTTACTTCCCCCTGCTCTTTATTTTCAAATGTACTCTCATTTTTATGATGACATTCACATTTTTTAATCTACTCTTTTCATTATCAAAATCACTTTTTTCCCTTTTCGCATCTCAAAATCGTTTACCTGAAAATCACTTTTTCTCACTCTCGAAGTGAGAGAGTGAGGTTGGTAAACGATCCCTAAGTTTATATGCTTGACTTTTAACATTATACATAAGATCCTCATGTTTGCCAAGGGAGAATGATGTTAGATTTCATAGAGTTGTCCTCATTAAAAGATCAGCCACTCCATTTGCTTCTCAATAAATTTGACAAAAAGAAGTGGCCTACTTAATTAAGTTTATCATGTCCATCGAAAATCAAGGCAGTTGTAATCTAGCATATCCCTAAACAATATCAATAAATCAGTCTCAACCTCCAAGTCTTCAAAGTGGATCTTTAATAATCTGCATTGGCATTGGCCATCATACACCACACAAGCTTCAATAAGAGGTAGGAAGCCTTCACATAGAAGAAACTATATGTTGCTATAAATGTCCAGTATTAAAATGTAGGATACTCCTACATTTTAGGAGGCAATAAGTTGCGAAGGCACTCTTAGAATTAAGCTTTTGGGCATCTCACTTTTGGGCATCTCTATCCAATCCATTTGGGCATCTTTTCTCACCAAGGGGTACCCTTGACCATTCAATTAGCAAAAGCATCATGGAAGCTAAAATTTAGCGTAGGCTCTAGTACACTGATTGAAAGTAGCCCTTATGATTGTTAAACATCACTTGGCATTTCTCTTTCTACAACTCTTATAGTAAAGACGTAATAGTGACTTTATGAAAAGTATTAGTTGAAGTTTTCAAGATGGATTGAAGAATCTGCATCATAGCCCTCTTCCATTCAACATGGTTCTCAAGTTACTTATTGAAAAGCTTGTTGAACCACATTTGGCCCAAGCTGGCCCATTCCCCCTTAAAGTAGATGGGACGAGTTCTGATTTTTGCGCACTTTGCAGATACAATAGGAAGCAAGCTGGAATTCTCTTTTCTGTGCATTGATTTCAGTAGGTAATCCATCATGCAACATCCTTTATAAAAAAAATGAGACTTTCATTGGATGTATCTACTACAGATCACAAAAAAGTAGCCATTTTGGGCTCCTCTGGATTAGATGATTTCATAAGTAGATTTGACGTAAAAATCAGCTCCATTACCCACAATTATCTTGATGATCTACTACAGATCTTGATGATCTTTCAACAATTAGAGTCAAGAGGCTCTTGAAAAATAAAGCCTATATAATAGCAAAAATTAGTCACAAATGTAGCATGAGTAGGCCCACACAAATTATGTCATGTCTTGAAATTTTTGAAAATGACAATCGCCATAATATTAGAAAGGAAATTTACGTTAAATTTAAAAAGGAACGTAAAAAACCCCCTCCTAATATTAGAAAGGTTGGACCCTTCAATCTCTTCCTCCCTACAGAAGGCTTAAGAGTCACTATCAGTCCTGCACCTCACACAACAAAACAATCCCTAACCTGCACACAACAAGAGGAAGAACACTTTACAACCTATACAAAAGAGGGGAAGATGAAAAAGAAGACTAACATGAAGCTCACTAGCAGCATATTAACTTCACAAGGTATTTTCTAGATGACTCCCTCTACAGGTGAGAACAGCCACCAAGCACCTCAATATCCCACTCTCACACGATGGCTACTGATCTACCCCTTTCTATGTACAAATGCAAGAATCACAACAGCCACTCCCTTGAGTGGACAGAAGCTTCAATTCATTAGGTAGTGATTGGTGGGTGTTGTAGTGGTCATGGACAATGCACTCCCCTTGATGATGAGTAAACAAATGCTCATAAATTTTGCATATACATGCAATATTTTGCTCACTATCATAAGTAGCTTATTGTCTTCCAAATCTTCTTTAGGTTTGATCTTCAAAATGCTACAAGCAATGTTTTCTTCAACACTGATGATAATCTAGGAGATGACTACACAATCATCCATATACCAATATTCATACTTTTCAACTTTGTCACCTGGAGGATCTTTCAAAATGTGATTAATCTTTTGATGTGCTTCTCAAAAGGTCTTGAGGGTATTGAGTTTCACAGCAGTGGCTATCAAGTTTTTGGTCGAAGTGCCCTTGGAGCATGCAATTTCTTGCTGATGGAGTCAAATAATGGAGAAATTGAGGTAGATTGTTTCTTAGCGTATTCCACAAATCGTAAAAAAATAGAGAGCATCAACTGCAACAGCCTTAGAGTAGGGTTCGCATAACCAATTGTGGGGTGTAATTCACCATTGGAGTCCTACCATTGTTGATAGGGAGAAAGCAGAAATCACCAAAAGGTGACAGCAACAGGCAGCAGTGTTGTGCACAAGGGCCAGTTGACGAAAGTGCTGGTAGATTACCCAAGTGTCAATGTTGCCTTGGAGAGCTGATGCAAGCACAAAAGTGTCAATGTTGTTTAGCAGAGACAATGCAGGTGCGAAAGTGAACTGATGTGGGAGGGTGGGAGATGTATTTGGGAGGGAGCTTATAGTGGTGGAAACAGGGACTAGAAGGATGCCAACAACATTGAGGACGAGAAAGAAGAGCGGCCAGCTCTACATAGGGGCTTTGGTGCCATGTTGTGAATGGGGAGGAGAAAAGATTCTTCATATTGGAGGATTTACGAATATATATATATAGGAAGGCATTCTCCCTTACATGTATCCATATAACCTGATAACATAAAATGGCACAACTCTAATATTTCTAACAGTTAACAATGTGATAAATTTGAACTTAGTTATGAAACTTTATATTAACTAACGCAAGCACTTATAGTTTTTGCCTCAAGATTTTTTTTCCCTCGAGAATTAGAAGATTACACAATTTTTTAAGAGCTGGGCTAAAGTGAGTTCTCAATACTAGGCTTAAAAGGGTATCAGGTGGAAAGGGTGTGCTTTTTATCTTCTGTGGTGAAGGTAGATTGCACGCTGCTATTTTGTGTCATTTTCATTTCAATTTGTACTTGTAGACTACATTATCTTTGTCAACGGCTTCTCAAGATTCACTTTTATCATCTTGTTTGGGTATGTCAATTCAATCAGGATGCCTATCATGAATATAATTCGAAAATGATTCTTATTGCAAGTCAGACTTGATGTTAAAGTCTAAAAGCTTTTAGTAGTTTGTTCATGCCATTTATTCTTGCAGTAGTTGATTGCTATATGATCAAAATTAGTATTGTTATTTTGTTATTAAAAGCATCCTTTTATCTTGCAACATGGCTTGTTGAGAGCTAATTTTTCTCTGAATGGTAGGTGATATTCATGGGCAATATTCTGATCTTCTAAGGCTTTTTGATTACGGTGGGCTACCTCCCAACTCCAATTACCTGTTCTTAGGGGATTATGTTGACCGAGGAAAGCAAAGCCTGGAATGTATATGCCTGCTTCTAGCTTACAAGATCAAGTACCCAGAGAACTTCTTCCTTTTGAGAGGAAATCATGAATGTGCTTCTATAAATCGTATATATGGGTTCTATGATGAATGTAAAAGAAGATACAATGTTAAGCTCTGGAAAATATTCACTGATTGCTTCAATTGTTTGCCTGTGGTGGCTTTAATCGATGACAAGATTCTCTGCATGCATGGTGGTCTTTCTCCGGACCTGCACAACTTGGATCAGGTGCAAAAATTGATACGCCCCACTGATGTTCCAGATGCGGGCTTCCTTTGTGATCTTCTATGGTCAGATCCTAGCAAAGATGTTAAAGGATGGGGAATGAATGATAGGGGCGTATCATACACCTTTGGTCCTGATACAGTCTCAGAATTTCTTGAGAAGCATGACCTTGATCTCATATGCCGTGCCCATCAGGTTTCATATAATCTTCTGAAGTAATCAATTGATGTTCAAATACATTGTTTTAGGTAATTTTCAAAAGGCCATGTTTATCACAGGTTGTGGAGGATGGCTATGAATTTTTTGCAGACAGGCAACTAGTAACAATATTTTCTGCACCTAATTACTGTGGTGAATTTGATAATGCTGGTGCCATGATGAGCGTGGATGACACTCTGATGTGCTCCTTCCAGATACTGAAACCTGCAGAGAAGAAAATAAAGCTAAATATTGGAAGTACAAACACAACTAAGAACGGAACACCTATCAAGGTATGTTCATGCTGGTTTATTTCTTGTTACCAAATATATTATATTTAAATAAAAGAATTATTCTTGTCACAACCTTTTTATAAATATTTATAAATTTTAGATATAATGTCAAACTTTCTTCTTGTGCTTTTCAATCTTTTATTGGGTTGTCTTATTTCCTAAACTACTACTAGTCATTTTCCACATCCCTTATTGTTTTGTATTTTTTTTTTCCATAATTTATGCTTATTTGTTTGTTTTTCTACCATTTGAATGCATATGATACACAAAAGAGAGAATGAAACCAAAGATAGAATTTTTGTGTATTTCACACATGTTTGGATATGTATGTGAAACTTAAATATTTAATTAACTTTTTGTATGGGATACTTTTCAAATGAAATTTATTTTCTACATTCCAGATCATTATCCAGATCAAATGCTAGGTGTATAACATAACTCAGAAACAAGTTGCTACTTCAAAACGCCTCCTTTTTGGATTTGTTGAACATGATTAATTTCTGCTTTCTCCTAGGTTTGAACCTCAGGAGAGAGCTTCAAGAGCTGCTTCTCCTTGTCAATTATGCTATTAAAATTGATTTATCTCCTTTTCTGGATTTGCTGGGTGCCTTTTGGACTCTCGGCTTATCTCCTCCTTTTGCTTGTACCTGTTACGTTTGCTTTATTTCACATATTGCGTCCCTGCTTACTGCTAAAAAACCTTTTCCTTTTATGTGGTGTTCAGTGCTTTCGAAGAAAAACGATCACATGCTTTTTCTTCTATTTTGCTTTCACATTCATTTAAATTGTGACAGACCGTTATGGCATATACTCTGGCATGGCAACGTTTCCAATTTTTTTCTCAAACAAAAACGGCGAAATCATAAAATATACATCTTATTTTGTCCCTGGGTTGAATTTTAAGGTGAAATTTGCTATTGACTTGTGAGCCTATAATTGATGCAGTCTCTCCTGGGGTACTAGTGCGGACTCTGAAAGCAGAGGCGACGCATGGTGGTGGTGTATGTAGAACGCTTCTCACAAGTTATCTGAGACAAGATAGAAGGCGCAAATGTTTATATCCATTTCCACATGGCTTTTTCATCATGTATGGTCGGACTGAGGTGAAACCTGATGATATTAATTTATCCACATAGACATCCCTGCCATTTGCTAGATTTTTTACTGGAGCTGTAGAAAGTAGAAACGGTTTATGTAATCACGCTACTTTAGTTCTTCTACTGGTACGCTTGTGGGGTTTTCATCTTGAGTGTTCGTTAATTCTGCGTTTGAACGATACCTTGGTCTTTCTAACTTTGCATCACCTCGTGTCTCCAACCATACCTTTTACGCATTTTAATAAAATGGTCAATAAGGTTGTATGTTGACTAACCATAAAATGATCAATAAGTTATGTATAATTGAATTTATATACAATTTGTGTTTTAATTATCAATATCGTGATTTTGAAATACTACTTGTGTCAAACAAGAATCATATTTAAGTGAAATTATGAAAGACTAGATTATTGGAATAAGCTTTTTATACCTTTAATGAATTTTTAAAACATAAGCTTTTTATACCATGTTGAAATAATTAGAGAACAAGTTGAAGTTGTATTTCATTAAGATATATAATGATATCTCTATTTACAGAAACCACAAAGAGTGGCTACATGCATGATAATCAATGTAAGACTAAACTTACGTACATTTAAAAACCTTAATACATTATTTTCTCGACAATTTTTGAATAAGTAATGGTCATATTTAGATGATGCAGCAACATTTTTGTAAAATGATTGCAATATCCGTCAATGCTATTATATGATATACTTTCCGTAATTGATTTTATAAATATATACAAATATTTTATAAAATAATATTATAATTTTATTGTAAGACCCGATAATAAATCCAACTCAAGATATTAACTTATTTTAGTTAAAGCCGGGCCAAGGAAGTAAATAATAGTAATTTATTTTAATGCTTAGAGTGTGAGGTAGGGCAGCCTATTCACGTGGAAACGACAGGGAGAAGGAGAAAGAGGGCATCACCACACCCGAGAAATCTTACTTTTTGTTTGGTAATATAATTTTTCATTATATGTCTTAATTTTTCATTATATGCCTTAATTTTTCATTGTAGTAATCTATGGTATCATTTTTTAAAAAATATGAATATCACTTAATTTAATTCTACCTTTACAACAAATAAATACACGAAAAGAAAGGGCTGCCGGCGTGGTTGGTGCTCAAGGGAGAAGAGTCTTCAAAGGAGGAGCATTTGCTGAGAAGAGTGGACTGGTGTGAAGAGTGGGAAGCTGGTTCGATCAATAGGTGGTTACCTTTTTGTACACTACAAGATAATAGTATTACATCTCAAGAAGTCATTAGTTGAATGTCCAGATATTTACTTGAGTTATGATGTGCTGGGCATGAGGAGATGAAAGTCCAACTAGATTCGTGTGGGGACTCACGGCCTAGGTTGGCTGGCCAGAGAGGAAAAGGACACAAGTTCATGTCCAGGACCCCTTGGGGTAGAAGTTCCAGGCAAAAAGTCCCACCTATGTGAGGTGGTAGTATTTTTTTTTAAAAAAAAAAAATAGAAGAGAAAGAAAACTGCACTTGAAAGGTTTCTTTTCTTTTACCAATGACATCAATGAAATGCAAGAAACGATTCTAGTCTCTTTGCTTGATGACTGGTTGCAACTACATTATTTTCCATCTGCAAATTGAAGCAGGTAGTAGCGGGCGTCCGGTGCCTTCCGCCGGTTGAACCGCCTCCATCTCGACGTAGGAGTGGTCACGTGGCGGGAGCTTTCACTGCGTAATTTTCTAGGTGATTTTTGCTGGGCTACACACTGAAAAAAAAAAGTGTGGAAAATGTGTTGAATATGCCAGTTGTTTTTGTGCTTCTGTTACTTTTGAAGCTAAAATACTTCATCACCAAATGTACCTCTATATGTACATTATACTGTTGATTAATTTTGATGCAACACGAGAAATCGAAACCGTGATTAGAAGATACGAGAAAGAAAAGAACCAGAAAGCGGAGGAGGCGCCGAGGCGGGAGGGTGCCTGCCTGCTGGGGTACGTGGAGACGAGAACGCGGCACGTGCGGTGTCGAGCGTGCGAGATGGGAGAGTCGTGGAAATGCTATTTAAAGTGACGTTTTAAAACAGAATCTTATTAAATCGCTGGGTGTTTTGATCGGACGCCCGCGTTTTCGGGCCAGGGAAAGTGCAACCACGGACGCCGGGCGTCGAAGCAGCTACCAGCAAGCGCGCGCTCAGTGGTCGCATGCGTGTTTCAGAAGAAGCATTGAAAGTCCCGAGGGGGTCGATTATTATTTATTGTCTACGACCGACGAAGGATTAAAAATTAAAATACATTGATTGCGTTAACGACCGTATGTCATCAGCATGTGTGCGTCGACAGGAATATTCTTCGTGGTTTCGGAAGATTCCGTAGCTGCGCCACCGGTGGCGTTGGAACGCGACTGCTATAAATCGACGTACGTGCTTGCTCGACCGCACCGGACTCCTCTCCCCGAACGACTCCTAGCGGCGTGCCGCACCCGCCCGCGCGGTCTTCGCCCTAGGGCCGCCGATCGACTTCTTCGTTCCAAGGCACGCGTCGGTCGATACATCGGTCGCACGTACGACATTCAATATTCGATCATTATTAGGGTACGTACGTAGATGCTTCGATCTTGTCGTTTGATTTCTTCGATGTCGTAGGGCAGAATGGCGGGAGACAAGCTTGAGGTCCTGAATGCTCTCGACGTGGCCAAGACGCAATGGTACCACTTCACCGCCATCGTTGTCGCCGGCATGGGCTTCTTCACCGACGCCTACGATCTCTTCTGCATCTCCCTCGTCACCAAGCTGTTGGGCCGGATCTACTACTACCGAGAAGGCTCCCCCACCCCCGGCACTCTCCCTCCCAGCGTCGCCTCCGCCGTCAACGGCGTCGCCTTCTGCGGCACCCTCACCGGCCAGCTCTTCTTCGGGTGGCTGGGGGACAAGATGGGCCGGAAGCGCGTGTACGGCATCACCCTCGTGCTCATGGTTGTATGCTCCGTCGCGTCCGGTCTCTCCTTCGGCCACTCGCCCAAGGGTGTCGTGGCCACGCTCTGCTTCTTCCGCTTCTGGCTCGGCTTCGGCATCGGGGGCGACTACCCCCTCTCCGCCACCATCATGTCGGAGTACGCCAACAAGAAAACCCGCGGCGCCTTCATCGCCGCCGTGTTCGCCATGCAGGGGTTTGGGATTCTGGCGGGCGGCACCGTCGCCATCATCGTTTCCACCGCTTTCATGCTCCAATTCCAGGCCCCACCCTACTCCGCGGATCCCGTTCGCTCGACCGTGCCCCAGGCGGACTACGTGTGGCGTTTGATTCTCATGGTCGGAGCCTTGCCTGCCGCCCTGACTTACTACTGGCGTATGAAGATGCCGGAGACGGCCCGCTACACCGCTCTCGTTGCCGATAACGCGAAGCAGGCAGCGGCCGACATGTCGAAGGTGTTGCAGGTCGAGATCCAAGTGCAGCAAGACATGGGGGCGCGGACGACGACGTCCAATACTCGCGCAAACAGCTTCGGTATCTTCTCCAGAGAATTCGTACGTCGCCATGGATTTCACTTGGTGGGCACGACGACGTCGTGGTTCCTCCTCGACATCGCCTTCTACAGCCAGAACCTGTTCCAGAAGGACATCTTCAGTGCGGTGGGGTGGCTAGACAAGGCCGCCACCATGAACGCCGTCGAGGAGGTCTTCAGCATCGCCAGAGCTCAGACTCTCATTGCTCTCTGCGGCACCGTCCCCGGCTACTGGGTGACCGTCGCGCTCATAGATACCCTGGGAAGGTTCAAGATCCAACTCATAGGCTTCGGTTTCATGACGCTGTTCATGGCCATTCTCGCCACTTTCTACCAGCACTGGACCCAGGACGCCAACAAGATCGGCTTCGTCGTCCTCTACGCCCTGACCTTCTTCTTCGCCAACTTCGGCCCCAACAGCACCACCTTCATCGTGCCGGCGGAGATCTTCCCGGCCAGGCTTAGGTCGACGTGCCACGGCATCTCCGCCGCGTCGGGGAAGGCGGGAGCGATCGTCGGCTCCTTCGGATTCATGTACGCGGCGCAGAACCAGGACAGGAGCAAGACGGCTCACGACTACCCGCCGGGGATCGGGGTGAGGAACGCCCTGTTCGTGCTTGCCGCCTGCAACATGCTGGGTCTGGCGTGCACGTTCCTGGTGCCGGAAGCGAAGGGGAGATCGTTGGAGGAGGTGTCGGGGGAGCAGGAAGACGACGGCGCAGGCGCGGCGGCGTGATTGAACGCACGTGATAGTGCCTGCTCCGCTCCGTCTCCCTTTGCTCTAATTGTTGATTTAGGTAGGATTTGAAACACGAGATCCACCTTTTATTTCAATTAAAGGATGTATTAATACACATGGTCCAGTGTTCGATCTACACTCTATTATTAGAAACTTTTTTTCAACCTAGTGCTGCCGTTTGTAACTGTTTTTCCCCACATCACATTGTTCAACATCAGAAACCTAAAAAAATAAAAATTTAAGAAAAGTAAAATATAGAAAAATGTTTAAGACTATTTATGCATGTTGCTGATATTTTAAAAATTATAATTTTTTATATTTTAATATTTTAAATATAATTTTATATTTACTTTGTAATCACGAGTGGTGGAGTTGGGGCCGAAGTTGGCGAAGAAGAAGGTGAAGGCGTACATGACCAGGAAGCCGATGCGGTTGTGGGGGAGGGTCCAGTGGTGGTAGGGGATGGCCAGGGCCAGCATGAAGACCATCATGAAGAAGAATCCGAGGAGCTGGATGGTGAAGCGGCCGAGGACGTCGATGAAGGCCACGGTGAACCAGTAGCCGGGCACGGTGCCGCAGAGGGCGATGAGGGTCTGGGCCCGGGCGATGTTGTAAAGCTCGTCGATGGCGTTCATGGTCGAGGCCTTGGGGATCCACCCGATGGCGCTGAAGATGTCCTTCTGGAACAGGTTCTGGCTGTAGAAGGCGATGTCGAGGAGGAACCACGTGGTCGTCGTGCCCACCAAGTGCAAGCCGTGCCGCCGCCCGAATTCTCTCGACAACAGCCCGAAGTCCCTGCCCCGCTCCCTCGTCCTGCTCTCCACCTTCCTCGACCCGTCCTCCATCTCCATCTCCAACACCTTGCACACGTCTCCGGCATCTTCATCCTCCAGTAGTACGTCAGCCCCGCCGGCACCGCGCCGAACATGAGTACCATCCTCCACACGTAGTCGGCCTGCGGCACGGTGGAGGCGGAGGGATCGACGGCGTATGGCGGGGCGTCGTACCTCCTCCTGAAGGCCGCGGAGACCATGAGGGTGACGACGACGCCGCAGAGGATTCCGAAGCCCTGCCTGGCGAACACGGCGGCGATGAAGGCGCCACGGGTTTTCTTGTTCGCGTACTCGGACATGATGGTGGAGGAGAGTGGGTAGTCACCCCCCGATGCCGAAGCCCAGCCAGAAGCGGAAGAAGCAGAGGGTGCCTATTGTAGAGGCAAGGAAAGGGATAAATGCGGTAGCCGAAGACCATCAGCTAAGTAATATAATTTTGGATAACTAAGCATCGATCCAACCTCAGTCCTTAATTAACGGTCTATTTAATTATCGAATCATCTATCTCGCTGGTCTTAACTTTCTAAGCCCAATCATGGTTTGAGAAAATACCTTTTTCCAAGCATCGATCCGCCCTCTTCCTCCACGAACCAGTCCCTTCACACCTGCTTGCTACGATACCCCTCTTAAACTGGGCTTTGTTTTAAATTAAACCAGCACAGCACGTTTGTCTTCTTTTTCTTCCATTAAAAAACTTTATCTTCCAACATTTTA
>JAMKPZ010003783.1:0-33303 GCA_024699675.1 Amphibolis antarctica | reverse complement strand
AAGTGTATATTTTACTCTAATATTTCCATCACTATGTTAACAATGAGTGTAACTCGTTAATATCTGTACATGATTTTTATATTTACAGTAAAAAAAAACTTTACCTTTTAAACTTTTTAGACTTTTCATGGCATAAATAACTTTTTATCTAACATTCATGTTTTTATTTTTATTTAAATTTTTTATTTTCGTTCTAAATTTTGTACAAATATACCTTAACTTTAATTTTAATAAAACGTTACCGTTCATTTTTCAATAATACAAAGATTTTTTAGTATAAAATTTAATAATATATAAATTTTAAAATTGTATATAAATAAATATGGATTTTTTTAAATTTTTTCAATATAAACATAACATGATGGTAATAAAACCACTTAAGTGGTAATCTTGATGGTTGTAAAAATCTTTTTACATTGGATACATTTAAGGAAAATTTTAGTTAGTTTTGAAACTTACCTAGAGTTAAAATTAAAATTAATTTTGTGAACAAAGTTAAAATTACTTGATAATTAGACTACCTATGAAATTAATTTGAAGTTATAAGAATTTTTTCAGATCTTTAAAATTGCATTTGAGAACTTAAATAGAACTCAAGCTAGAATTAATTTTATGAATGAAAGTAAAACTATATAGTAATTATACTACTTAATTTTATAATAGAAATTTATATTTTAAAATTTATACAATAATAATGATATTAAAAATAATTATAAAAACTAATTGATTGAAGTTAATCTAAACTACATTATCAAAATCACTTTTCTATCTTAAAATCTTTCGCTTAAAACTTATTTTTTCTTACTCTTACGATAAAAAATAAAGTTAGTAAATAAAATCTAAGATTTCAAATTTAATTTTTTACTAAAATATAAATTTTATATAAATACACAACCATACTGCTTAACTTTAGCACTACCTATGGAAATATGGCAGTAACAAATCTTTAAAGAAAAGCAGTGGTTGCAGATGCAGACGGCCATCGACGTCAGTCTACTTAAACAATTGTCGAGGATGGTCACTGCAAGACTGGGAGAGGCCACCGCTCACATCTCCACCTCTCTGCAGTTCTCCTCGCCTCACTTCTACTCCTCCTCTTCCTCTTGGCACCGCCACCATACCTTGCTGAACCCCACAGGACCCATCAGCTTTCCCTTCTCTTCCAATCCCACCCTCTCTCTTCCTGCTTCAACATGTCTCTGCTGGTGCTTCTTGTGCTCATCTTGGCCGTGGCCGGTGGCTCAGGTGAGATTTGGGTTGTCTTTACCATTTCTTAGCTGCCTTCTGAAACTGTTGGGTTTTCTTTGTGAGACCTGCGTGGCTGTTGTCTGGTACTGTTCGTTACTTAATCTCCTCCTCCTCCTTCTCCTTGTCTATTGTTTTAGATGCATTATTTCCCTTTTCTTCTAGCCGATCAGCTTAAGAAAAAATGGTTTGCAGTGGATCTTTCTGAAAATGTTGGATACATGGATTTTTTTGACTTTTTTCTACATGTAGCTATGCCCCCCTTTTTTTTTTGCTTGTATATGTATCACAGGCCTTTCCCTTTCCTCTGTAAGTTCTTAACCTGAACCGTCTGTTTTTTTTTTTTTTTCTTACCAGTTGTTAGGCAATTAAATTGGATCTTTTTCTCCCTAATGTGTACATAAAAAAGATGCACAAACTTGTAAAAGTCTTCTTTTTCAACACATTGGCATCTTATAGAGGAAAAAAAGAAGCTGTTTTCCTTCTGCTTAAATGCAGCTTTTCCTTCCATTCCTCATTTTGTGCTTTTCAGATGCATCATGGTGCGTTTGTAGGAGTGATGCCCAAACGAAGGCCATCCAGAAGACATTGGATTATGCTTGTGGAGCTGGGGCCGATTGCTTACCGATACATCAAAAAGGAGCTTGCTTTGATCCGGATACTGTGGTCTCCCACTGCTCCTATGCTGCCAATAGCTTCTTCCAGAAGAATGGGCAGCAAGCTCAGGCTTGTGATTTCTCCGCCACTGCTACAATAACCAACACAGACCCAAGTAAAACAATCTTTCCCCCAAATACACACCTTCCGATCATGGCCGTGGTGTTGGATTTTTCTCTTTCTTTTCCTTTCTTTGATAATCCTCTTCCTACCAAACAAGCTTGAAGACTAATAAGCTCTTTTACTCCTGTGGACTGAAATTTGCAGGCTATGGTTCTTGCACGTACCCATCAACTCCAAGGTATGTCTTGTGTTTTAGATGTTATTGCTTTTTGTTCTTCTTTCTTGCTGTTTAATGTTTTGATCATTCTGCACTTGACCTCCGTGTGATTTTCCCACATACCCAAAAATTACTTGCAAGAACTGTCATAGATTTTTTGTTCATGGATCTAACACAGTGAAGCCATTTACGTCTGAATCTTCAGTGCCGCAGGAACCAGCACCTCCTCCTCCACCACTCCTCCCCCTTCCACTTCCACCTCCACCTCCACCACTGCACCTCCCTTCTCCACCACACCAACCTCAACCACGCCCGGTAACTTCACCCCTGCGACCGGGGTGTTGGGCGGCGGGGTTGGGCCCTCAGGAACCACCGGCATAACGGCCGATGGGATGGGGGCCGGCAACGATCTCAAGGGAGGGAAGGGCAGGCGTGCCTTCCTCCTGGCGGCGGCGCTCTCCTTGCTTGCCCTGCTTACATGCTGATATATGACGATATGCACCGATGATGTCTGTCTACTACAAAGGAAGAAAAAGAAGAAGAAGAAGAAGCCCTGCTTGCCCGTTGGATGAACAGGGGAGATCAGATTTGTATATGCTGTGATGGGTGTGTCAAGTCAAATATGTGGTTCAGGTGGAGGTATCGAGATTTTTCCTTTTCCTTTCTTTTCTTGGGTCCTGTGATTCTGCATTGGTAGATGGTGGGTGACGGCCAGATCATTCTCCATTCATCGGTATCGGATCGATTCCTCACTTTTCCTCCTCCTGCTGCCTCATGGAAAAAGTTTAGTCTTGAAGATGATGATCATACTTGTTCTTTCTTCTTTTCTCTGGGAATGTAAATCTTTTGGCTGCCACCTCCCTCCGTGGGGTTCAAATTCCACTACAATCCTTTCGGCCATCTGTTCGTCGACGCTTTCTTCGAGCTTCTGATCAGGTCTCTGTCGGTTTATACATTATGTTTTATGTATTTTTGTTTTTTATTATGTGTATACAGTATCATTTATAATAATTTTTAAAAATATTAGCATAAAATATTATTTATTATTCTATTATATATTTTATTTATTATTTATTATAATTTTTTTAAAAATTATTATTATTTTGTTATAAATTATGTAATTTCTATAAAATTTATTTTCTTGCAAAATATAAATAAACAACCTAGCAAGGTTGCTGCCCTGCCACCGTCGACTAGCAGTATTTTATTACCTTTCGTGCGTGATACAACCGTTCTCCAACCTTTTTCTGAAAAGCGAGCTTCTCGTGGTTTTTTAAGGGCTGCGTTTGCCAACGAGCAATTTCTATTTTTTATAAATTTTTAAGCGTTATTGTTATTAGATAATTTTTATATATAAATTTTTACTTTAGAATTATTAAGCGTTATTATTACTATTTTAACAAATAAATGTAATTTTCAAATTACAGTTTCTTCTTTTAACCATTGTTCTTGTAAAATATTGTTAAAATTCTGTTTTAAGAGTTAAAAAGTGTACTTTAAAGTTAAAATAAATACATCGTAGGGATGGCAAGACATCTGAGCTAACAGGGGTTCGTTAATTACCGCTGCAGGTATGATGTCAATTAACACTTGTGGATTTCTGAAAAAGAAAAAGGTTCTTCATTCAATGAAATAAAGTGGTGCTTGCATGTATGTTTGCCATTTTTACGTAAAGTTCATTCAACATATACAATCAATGAATGCCCAGCTACCAACATATTTGCCATAAAAAGGTCTCTATCATACGTCAGATTTAAACATCTGTTTAGCTTGTATCCTAAGAAATTTCTGCCGGAATTGCAATTAAAATAATCATTCAATCACTTTCTAACTTTGCTCATCAACGACAATAATTTTTTACATTAGAATAAAACAGTTAAATATTGCAGAAAAGGATCATTTTGAAGCGCAACCTCAGAATTGGTAAGGTTTTCTTTTGGTAAAGTTTATATGTCAGGTAAGTTAAGAGTTTATATTTTTTCAGATTATGTGAGTAATTTTTTTAAATTTTTTCTTTTAATAACTACAGTAATTTTTTTAAATTAGTATTACATTGTTTCTTGAAATATATATTACATACAATAAAAATCTTATTTTTTTTTACAAATATCATTTTCAGACGAAGTCAAATTAATAAAAGTATCTTACCATTACGTTAAGTCTCATGCAATAAAAATATCTTTGTCAAAAATAAATACACGATATTATATTATTTGATACGTTATGTATGAGACCTGCCCGTTTTAGAGAATCATTAATTTGTATCCTCTTACGAATGAATAAGACGGAAATATATCAAGCTGTTAAATTAATGTAAATGTGTGATAGGATTCGTTTCGATTTTAATTATGAGATTTGTGTTTTGAAAAATAATGTGAAAAGATGAGAAATGAAATTGAATTTCTATCAAAAAGGTGTCTGATGATAAATTTTTTGTATAAGAATGTATGAGGAATTTTTTCTCATCCCCATTTTTGAGAAACAACTAGAAAAAAAAGTAATGTACTGGTCTTTCACCGTTCCGCCATCATGTTTATTGGAAGTAAGGAAAAATGGATTTGCTAACGTTAGGGAAATACTAAAAATCGAAAAAAAATAAAAATAAAAAATTTATTTTTAACGTAATAATATTATTTATTAAACTTACAAGGTTAAACATCTTAAAATACTTGAATTATTTACTTTTTATAATTTTAATTCTTTTTATACATATAAATACTTGAATTTTTAATTCTCGTTATTTTTATTACATAAAAAAATACTTTGAGTATTTGTTTTTCGTTATTTTCTATTATTTATATTTTATTTTTTTGTCAAAAATTAAATTATCGTTGTTATTTTTCTTATAATTTTAACAGGTACGAATCTCCCTACTTGAGTATCAATCCTTTGTTTTAAATGCTTGAAAATTCATCACTTTTCTTTCATGTCCATTCTAAAGGAATTAAAAGTGTCACACATTTTTTCAATTATTCAAGATATTTTTTGTTTCAACCGCGCAGAAGCTTCTGGAGGGTGCAGAAGCTTTTCTTCTCCTGTCCCACCTCGTTATCTATAGCACGCTACTGACGCTGCTCTAGGGCTTCTTGCTCAATCGTATGGATCGACCACAGCCTCCGCAGAATCGGCCCGATCCTCCTCATGCCCCCGAGAGCCTCTTCTCCATCTTCATCACGATGCTCTTCTTCGTCGTCGGGATTGTCGCGGTGCGTAGTAGTATGATCCAACCTCCTTTGATGCTCGAACTTTCCGATCGGTCTGTTTTGTGCCGCATACATGTTCTGATCGGTGGAGTGCCTTCTGGACTTTTTATTGTCAGTGTTTTTGAGTAAACCTTATCTGATGTATGTGTGCTAGTGATCGGAATGTGGATTAGGTTTTTGAATAGATAAGAAAGTAAAATCACTCCACGGGATCAAAGTGAATACAACTCTTTTGGAAATACGTGTTTGTCCGATTAATACGTTTTTTGTGGGATTGCAAAACAAATTTCTCGCTAATGCTGCTGCTTGTAGTATGGGATGCTGTTTTAGTGTTTTTCCTCAACTGGTTTGATAAGCGTCATGAGTTTCAGCAAATGCAATAGGAGTATTGATGCGTGCTTCATCTGAAAACCGAGGAACTAGAATGACTCCAGGTTTCGTTTATTTGTTGATTCAACCGTGTTTTCACTGAATGGGCTTTCTAGCTTTTTTGTTTTCCCGCACTTTGGTTTGCTTCTTGTACGATTATCTTTGGGGTACTTTTATTGCGCTTGCGATGATGTCTTTCACACTTTTCACAGAAAAAAAAAGGACAAGAATATTCTTGTCTGCTTGGCCTACAAAATTACATCTGCAATTAGTCTAACCTTCGTCTAGTTGTGATTACAAATTATGATTGGAATAAGTTAGTCAGTGATCGGTCATTTTGTCTGATTAATCATTTTAAAAGTTTAGTATCTATTTAAGTGAATTTTGATCACCAATTTTCTAACCTTAGCCATCTTCTAACTATATTTAGTCCCAAAATCTTTTGTGAATTCCACACCATGAGCAAGTAAGCTATTTTGAAAAAAAAGGTAAGCTATTTTGTTAATTATGCACCTACATAAGGAGCATGCCTTAGGCATTATCAGGCTATCAAATAGCACCTATATGCCACTATAGTACCACTTCTCCACGTGGAAGTTCATCATGGACTCAGTGAATCACAATCTTGGGCTTTTACACATTGACAATATGGCTCCATTTAAAACACAAGTATAGATCTGATCACAACAATGTCTACCAATAGCTTCATATGCCCAGAATTCTGATGAAGGTCTGTAGCTTACTTCCAATGAAATTCACCCTCATTTTCTTCTGAAGTCCAATGAAATTCACCCCCCATTTTCATCTTAATGATAGTCCAATCATATTGGTTCATTTTTTGTATTGGGTTATCAATTGCAGTCAACTTTATAGTGTTTGGTGGACACGATTGTACTCTCAAGCAAAGGCATTGCTTAATCTTTTAACCTTTGGCATTGTATCATGTTACATTTGGATCATCATTGTGATGTCTACTTTGAAATTTTTGGACAGCTGATGAGTGTCTCTGCCGTCTCCTCAGCGAATAGTTTTTCTATAATACATCAAGTTCCAGAAGGCCATGTTGGTGTATATTGGAGAGGTGGTGCTCTTATGCAGACAATCACAGGTCCAGGTATATCTTCCTATTTTAATTGGTTTGGTTTAAAAACTTATGTTTTATCAGTTATTTCATTCTTTTTTTATTGAAGGGTTTCATTCGAAGTTTCCATTGATTACACAATATGAGCCAATTCAGGTGACCCTCCAAACAGATGAGGTAAATATAACATTGAAAAAATCAGTAGCATCTTTCTTTCATGGCAAAGTACCACTAGTACATGATGAAGAGCATAATCCTCAAAGGCATCAGCCACTTTTAACTTTTATTTTCTGCTTCTCTTCTCTCTGTAAATTTCTCTGTTCAGAAACTTGGTTAGTGATCCACACCCACTCAGGGCTTGAAGAAAGTCTCATCTCCTTGCATTATGAATTGGCATTTAGTGCATATGGATGCTTAATGCATACTGAATACTCATTTTCAATAGTACATATTAAATCCTATTTGACAATAATGTCTAATGTACATTTCGGTTGCACATTGTGAAACTAGAATTGTAGTTACCAGACTAGTTTACTCTTTGGGTTTACTCTTTGATGTGAACCTTAATTTACTGAAAAAAGGATAATTCATGGTATGCTAAAACTAGTGGAATTCAACTTTACCTTCTAATTCTATAAACCAAGGTTATGCTGAAACTAGTTATGTTTAAAAGCATTATTAATGTGAACTTTAATTTACTGAAAGTTGGACAATTTGCGATATGCTAAAACTTGTTAAATTTATTTTTTATCTTCCAATTCTGTGAACAACAATTATGCTGAAACAAGTTTATGATTGGCTTCAATTATATATACATAATACGGTAGCCAAGCGAATAGTTGTTTTATAGAATTTTTCTTTTATTTTTAAGGGTATCCTACTATCATATAATACTTAGAAGTATTTCTTTACTTCATCCACCCTATTTTAATCATATGAATGACATTTTGTATAATTTCTTTATTGTTATGTATAATAAATCCCAAGAATTTAAAATTCTTACTAGTTTTATGAATCTTATGGTCAATTAATTGTATATCTTCATCATTATTTCTATTTTTGTTAAACCTTTGCTCCATGAATTCATTGGTCAACCTATAACAACAACAATAAAATGTTTTTTCTAACTTTTTTTGTCAAATCATTTCCTTCAGGTGAGAAACATCCCTTGTGGCACAAAAGGTGGTGTCATGATTAACTTTGAGAAGATAGAGGTACATAACTGCTGAAATATTTTTGTTAATACAGTGTGTTTTTAAGAATTTGTTAGATGTGCATGCTGTTGGCATTTGGATTGAAAATTTAAAACCTTGTTACAGGTTGTGAATCGTCTCCGGAAGGATTATGTGTATGAGACATTACTTAACTATGGTGTTAAGTATGATAAAACATGGATATATGACAAAATTCACCATGAGATTAATCAGTTTTGTAGTTCTCATAGCCTACAACAAGTTTACATTGACATGTTTGATCAGGCAAGTCCATTTTGCTGTTATTTCTGGTGTCTCAGATGTCATCCCATTTGATAACCAAATTGTTTTTCGATAGCTTTGCTGTTACCAACAAATATTAATTTCAGATTGATGAGAAAATGAGAGAAGCATTACAAACTGACTGTACCCGCTATGCTCCTGGCATTGAAGTTATTAGTGTTCGTGTGACAAAACCAACAATTCCAGATAGTGTAAGGAGAAACTTTGTGCAGATGGAAGAGGAGCGAACAAAGGTGCATGTTTTTCTATTTTCTTGCTTTCAAAACATGTTGACCTATTTTATATTTGAAGGTGGGATCTCTTTATACGATTTTACACAATCCAGTGAATCACTCTTAGATGTTTGTTCTTTTCGTTTGTCGAAAAGTGAAAGATGATCATCTCAAAGTATTTAGAAATGTTACATATTTTGCTTCTTGAAGTGGTGAAAGTGTCAATATCATTCTTGTTCGTGGTTTTGTACAATACAGTTCTCTATTTATGAAAATAATACTCACTTCTAGTTTCAGAAACCATTGTTTTGTGCCTGAACTCTGAAGTAGATTTTTGTAAGCCGCTATTATTTCATCCAAGTCCCTTGATTTTATGTTTCTTATCATGCTTTGGTTGCTGGACTCATGTTACATCCTGCGGGTTGCATGATTCATTGTTGAAGATAGTTACTTTTATGCTATAGAATCTGTTTTTTGCATAGCAGCAAGTTCCAATATCTATTAAATCTATCTTTAATGGTTGATGCAGTATTTGGTGTTAATTAATTTAAATTATTTTGGTCTTACCTTACGTTTCGTGATTCTACTCATGCCCTTCCATAATTATTACATAATATGAATAACTTTTCATCATAGGATGTAAGATATGTCATAGGCTTATCCTTCACAAGTGATTGCAGTTATTAATTATTCAATCACTCAGAAGTTACCTTTATGCCCCCTTAAATTTAACAGATGCAACCTGTTTTACTCAATGGTGCCACACAAAAGGTCATGAACCATTACCTGTTGGATGCTTTTAGGTTTTGATAGCAATCGAGAAACAGAAGGTGGCTGAGAAAGAAGCAGAAACAGTGAAGAAGATGGCATTGACAGAAGCTGAAAAGAATGCTCAAGTTAGCAAAATCCTCATGGAACAGAAGCTTATGGAGAAGGACAGTTCTAAGAGGCAGCAGGAGATTGAAAACGCAATGTACCTGTCACGGGAGAAAAGTTTGGCTGATGCGAATTATTACAGGTGATATATTTCTCTATTTTCAGCATAGCCATACGGTGCAATTGACATTGGAATGCCTGCTTGATATTGATATTGTGGTACCCCCATGCTTGTTGCGTCTCAGGGTGATGAAAGAAGCAGAAGCAAACAGGCTGAAGCTTACACCACAGTTTCTCGAACTGAGATTCATTGAAGCCATAGCGAACAATTCCAAAATATTTTTTGGAGACAAGGCAATCCTTAGCATGGAGTCAATATTTTCCTTGCACGTTTATATAGTCTTCAAATTTTTGACGTCGCCTTTGTGTTTTACAGGTGCCCAGCATGGTTCTTGACCAGAGGTTGCTTGGGAATTTCTTGAAGGCTTCTGGTACTGGTGAAACCGGAAACGTTGCTTCCTTTTAGATGTACGGTCCTTTTTCAACTTTGCCAACATAAGTTCACCACCAGGTACAGATCCTAACGTGGTTTGCTTGTAACTTTGCCTCTCTGCTCTTATTTTAGGCTCGATACCTGCAAGTTTTGATTGCAAAATCAGTAACTTGATTCAATAAAAATTTGTTATTTATCAACCCTTGGGATCAAGGATTGATGTTTATATAATTAAAATGAAAGCTTTATCATATATTCATAGTCATCTATCTGCTTAATCCGTATGCTGCTACCATCTTCATGGGATGAAATCACACATTGGGAAATTTTTTGAACTGCATCTTTAGACAGTCGACCTATTTTACTACAATTTTGAGGGGATATGGCTTTTTACATCAAAATACCTCTTTTTCACATTGTTTCCATGTATCCTATTAAGTATACGCATTTTAAGTCTTACTCTTCAATCAAAAACATCGACGATAAAAGTTAATATATGGTTTTTAACTACCAGTTAATAATTATCAATTCGACTTGCAAAGCATGAGGTAGCATAGAATTCTCTTGATTTTTAGTAGATATTCTTGTTTGAACATCTACAGAAAAGTTGAAAATAACTTCATAATAATTAAATATGATTTTTTCATATCGTATCCTTAAAACTTGAAACGCTTTACAAACAATCATGGAGAATGTATCGTATCTATGATTTTATTGTTTTTAAGGATAATGTTATATTTCAAAGGATCTACAAACTATTTAGAACTTTTTCCAAGATTTACAAATCAAATCGAAAGGTACGTGTATGCAAGTGTATGATATATCAAAAAAAGAGAATTCTTTGACATTCCTGGAATGAAGAACATCCTATCGGATCGACCCGATCCAAAATTCGAATATGTTTTACTGCTCATTTTTTAGGCCCGATGGGTAAAAAAGTGTTCGGACCTGAACTCAGATGAAAAGTCTAGTTATCCATTCTCTAGAAAAAAAATCTCCATCAATCGTCGTAAAATCTCCATCAATCTCCATCAATCTCCATCAATCGTCGTAAAATCTCCATCAATCTCCATCAATCTCCATCAATCTCCATCCATTGGTACCGACTTCGTTCCGGCCCGATTGTGACTAATAAAATTATTGTTTAAGAACATTTAAAAGTATTTAAATCCATTACCTTTATCGAAATCAATAACCTTATATTATTAGTTATTACTATTAAATCAATTAATTTTATTAAAAAATAGTAAATAAAAATATAAAAAATAGTTGACAATTAAAAATATGAAATATTATTATGTTATGACGTTTAATTTTTGTAATATGAAATAAATCAAATAATTGATTATTAATATAATAATTTCACATAATAATTAATACTTTATCCACCACCTTCGCTCGGCTGTAAGATCAGATTTTTTTATTTTTTTATTTACTTATTATTATCTTAATTAGTATAAAGGAAAATTATCTTTTATGATAATTTTTTAATAATATTTTAATTTAATAATTTAGATTAAATTTAAATTATTTAAATTTTTTAATAATTTATTTAATTAATATGATTTTAATTTTCTTCCTCGTATATATTATAATATTTACTATCTAATTAGTATTTTTAAGTTTATACTTATAAAATATTATGTTCGATGATTTTAATGATAATTTTTTCTTTTCTATCTTCATTAAGAAATTATAATTATTCTTATTAAAATTTTTTGTAATGTATCACGTCTTCTTAAATCACTTATTTATTGTCTTTTAAATCATTTGTTGGGTTTTTTACAAATATATATGAAAAAAAACTTAAAATTAAGGACTATCGTAAAAACTAACTCTAGTAAATAATTAGCTATATATATATATAGTGCTCGTCCCTTTTGCCGCCTTCTCTCCTGCGTGCGACACCGGAACCTGTCTTTCACTTCTTTCAGGCGTAGACCGGCAGAGGTTGCTAGGACACCGCAGAAGGAGTGCGCGAAGACCAGTTCGTTACAGTTCGTCGCCGCATCTCCAAGCCTACGTGTGGGAGAGAAAGGGTGGTTGCTCCTGTTGGAAGTCAACTCGGACGAAGACAGAGGAGACGAGACCAAGCTTGCGAGGGAGGAACCAGCTGCCCCTGTCTCGTGCGAAGGTGTACGGGCGAGCGACGGTGAGCCCCCTTGCCCTCTCCTTTCTGCTCTTTTATTATTTATTTTTTCAGTATGTTCTACGGGGGCCGGTGCCCTCTTTCTGCTGTGACCCCGTGCATCCGTGCAAGGAAGCGGCGGAGGTCGGTTATTGACACGGCAGAGCCGGTCGCTCGGCGGAGGTGGTGGATATCCGTCCCTGCAGTAGAAGGAGGAGATCTTTTTTAGGGTTTTCTCCTTAGGATTTAGGGATTTTTGTAGGTCGGCCCATTTTTGATGATTTTTCTACTAAATGATCTAGAAATAATTATTTTGCTGATTATTACATGATTTCCTACGTGTTTATGCTATCGTGGCATGATTATTGAGATATGCATGTTATGGTATGTTTCATTGTGCATTTTCAGTTACACGTGTTGTCATTCATATGTTCCATGCTAGATTTTGGTGTTTTATGTATTGATTAGTTGTGGCCTATTGTGGTATGTGATTACTAGTTGGGAAGACTTATGTTTTCTCTTCGTTTGTATATATGTTGATGCATATATTGGATAGAATGACCAACATTTATTTATTGCATAGCATTGGTCTTGTGCTTATGAAGTTTATCTGGGTTTTGCATATTTATGTTGAGTAGTGACTTATTGTATTCCAAATAATACGTTTATTGTATTTTCTACTTTTTACTTATTCTCAGGTAACTTATTATATTTAATACTAACACTGTTATCATAAAATTTATTTTCGTAACTATCACCTTATTAATCACTTATTAGTTTTTTTTTTGTTTCATGTTCTAATTTTTTTAAAATTTTAAAATTACTTTTAATAATAATATTATTATATAAATTTTTATTATTTAAATTATTATATAATTATAATTTCGTTTACGAAAGAAGAGAATTTGTACAAATAAAAAGTTCAGAAATGAAAAATCACGAAAGTATTCGAAACATATAGGGTGTTTATGCAAAAGTTCATGTTTCTGCTCGCATTCCGTCGCCCTCACCTCCTTCGCCTCGCCCCTCCTGCGTCTTGTGCTCGCGTCGCCGCTCCTACCTCCTTCGCTCGCGACGGCGGTAATCTTGCTTACCCTAATCGCCTGCTTCGTCAATCACTCTTTTCATTTATTTAACATTGCCCTAATCGCCTGGTCTATCGATCCCCTGCTTTGTAGGATGTTTGGATTTTTTTAAACATTACTCGCCTGCTCTATCGATCCCCTGCTTTGTTGGATGTTTGGATTTTTTTTAACATTACTCGCCTGCTCTATCGATCCCCTGCTCTGTCGATTGCTGTTTGCATTTTTTTTACATTGTCCTAATCGACATTGAGGAATGCTACTGTGAAATGCTACATTGCCCGCCAGCTACTGTTTAATATTATGCTTGCAGACACATTATTCTTAGTGCCATGTAATATATGAGCATATTATTCAACTTGAAGAAATGCCATGTAATATTATGCTTGTTTGGCCTAGATTTCAAGTTATCTTGCTGATTTATGTAGATTTCAAGATTGAATGAATATATCTAACTTATGTTTACATATGTAACGATGTTTTGGTCTGATATCAAGCTATATTGCTTGGATTTAAATTTTTCAACAGGCTGTTGGTTTTATGTTACGTATTTTCTTGCCGATCATTTGATATTTCTTTTTCATTAATTACTTTGCTTTCCACTAGCATTTGGAAAGTACGTTCTAAGTGCATGGTTTTTGATTCATCATATTGTCTGTTGCCAGATCTTTATTTGCATGATATTTGATATTTGATTCATCCTGTTGCCAGATCTTTATTATTCATCCTATTCATCACATGAAAGATCCGTACTTGTTGATTGTTCTTGTTCAAATGTTAGTATTGCTTTGTTGGATGATTAAATTTACTGAAGAGCTTATTGATTTAAATGTCTGGTGTTTGTTTTATTATTGTTGGATGATCCATACTTGATGGTCTTTTCGACAGATTCTGGAGGCACAAACACCCTCTTTCTGTGCTATAGTTCATTCTTTGGTGGTTCTTCTTTTCAGGTAAACAGTAGTTGGATCTCCTCCTTGAATTGCCACGTGCTCTCCTTTCACCTCCTAGTTTGGTATTAGGTAGTTCAAAGGAATGGAGCATGGGTCTCTCACCGAGTCGAGGTCCTCAACCTTCTCCCTGTTCGATGAAGACCACACACTTGCCAATGCCGTTAGATACACCCTCAATCAGGAGTATGTATTTTTCTAATTTTCCCAGCTGAGTTGTTGTTTTCCTTTGGACAGGAAGCATTTTATTAGTTAACTCTGTGCCTCATTTAAGTTTTGCACTGCACAATTTTTCCTTATCTGCTTCCATAGTCAGCATAGTTTTTAACTGGACAAAACGTAGTCACAAATGTTTTGGATTCCAAAAACTTGATATCTACCTCTTCCCCAAATAAAAGATAAAGAGTTTATCAGCTAGAACCACGTACTACAAAAAGCTTTTTCCTCCGACTAAATTGACATCTTATTTTTGACGAACAAAGATTCTTGTGTTGAGTTGGTTTTTCAAGTTGAGTTCACAATAATAATAATCATCATCATCATAGACACGCTACTTTTTTGGATGCTATCGTTCTGCAATCTGATTTTGATAAAAATGCATAACCTTGGTTTATTATAAAAAATCGTGACACTGTACTTATGGCTATTAACTCAACCCTCCAGTTGCATGTACCAGATGTAATTTTATCAATGGTACCATTTTTGCACCTCATATTCATCTATACTTGGTTATCTATGAGATCTGATACTGAATATGGTTTATAATTTGTAATAATCTTCGTGCAGCTTATTAGGCATAATGAATGATTCAATATTTCCCTGCACTTTAGAGATCCGAACTTGTCATTGCTGTGCACATTAAGAAATTAGTAAAGTACCTTTCTAGTAGAATAATTGCGAAACATCCAAACAGTTAGTGCTATTGCTGCCCTTGTTTCTCTAGGCATCTCAATATCTGTTACGTCCCATGACAGATTTTATCCATATTATTCAAACAGGCTGCTCTACAGTTTAAAAATCCAACTAGAAATTTTCTACTTGCACCATTCAGATTGACCAATATCAATGCACTGAGATTTTTGTTTTGAGGCTAACTCTGCTTCATAAGATAAATCTCTTTATTTGGCTTATAATACACTTTGCAGTCCACGGGTTGAATACTGTGGGTACAGCATTCCGCATCCTTCAGACAACAAAGTCAACATAAGAGTCCAGACAACAGGTGATGTATACTCCTGCATCCTATCACTCATCTTTTTGAACTTATTTTTTGAATTTCTGATACATTATAAAAGACATGCTAGAGTGACCACTTATCATATGATTTACTTGCTTTTACGTTGTGGCCAATTTCTCAACAGTTACAATAAAAGCATGTTTTCCTCTAGAAAATAGATCTACTCTATTACTCAATTTGGTGTTTGTTTGAGTTTTTTATAATATAAATATATAAAACATATTAAATTTGATAGTTTAGTAAAATCAGATGATTAAGAGGCTGATATTGTCAGTTTTTTGTATTAAATGGTCAGGTAGGATTTCAGCAGCTTGAAATTTTATAATTTATTTGCTTCAGTTGAATGCTCTTTTGTTTTCAAGGTTAGGAGAAAAGAAAAAAGTTTAACCAAGGGTAGCAAGTTTTGAACTCATACATTTTCTATCACTTTGTGGAAGGTGATCCTGCCAAAGATGTGTTTAAGGATGCACTTCAAGACCTCATGGTGATATGCCAGCATGTGAGGGGTACCTTTGACAAGGCAGTGGATGATTTCAAGATTAACAAGCCAGTCCAGAAAATGGACATCGATGACTCGTAAAACCGGAGTAAATAACTTCCATCTTCCTTTTTAAACAAGTAAACTCCAAAACAGGTGAATTGCAATGCCGAGTATAACTGTCTGCGTAATATTTATACTACATTTGCTTGTTGTCAATGTCAAAGAAATTGTTTAATTAGACACTTGGGAGCAGTTTTTTGCTTTTGGAAATAGTGACAAATAACGAAAAATAGTGAAAGTTTTGATTTATTATTTTTCATCAGTTTATATTATTTTTTTATTATTTTCAAAAATACAAATCTATATCAATTTCTATTATTATTATCAAGGCAGCCAATTCATATATTTGGTAGCTTTTTGTCTGATTTTTTGTAATTCCAGTAGGATAGCCAAGTTGAAATGACAATGTTACCATAGAGATTTTGCTTGGACGAGGATGACCCTAAGAGTTTACTGTTTTACACCAAGGCTTGCCTTCATCAACTGTAGGTGGGATATTGTAGTGAAAAATGAGGTTTTTGTGAATTTAGGGTGCAGAGAGAATTTAATTTTGTTTAATTTAAATATTTGTATAGATTTTTTTTTGACAAAATTTAATTTTTGTCGAGAATTCATTTAAAAGACGGGTTTAGAATTTAATTTTAACCTTTTTTATTGTGAATTGAGTAAAATTTTTTTGTTATTTTTTTATAAAATATTATACAATTTTTGTATTTATAAAAAGTTTAAAATTTAAAATATATTAATTTTTTAAATAAAAATAAATTTAATAAAATTCTAAAATTTTAAATTCGATTAAATATAAAGAATTAGCCAAAGAGCATTCTTTGAGGCTGCTTTTGCATTTTGATGGTATTCAATAAATGCCTTTTGAGCAAATTTGTCTTGGTGTTTTTTGTAACATTTCAGCGTTACATTGGATTTTAATATAACATATTGATAAATAGGTATTTTTGGGTAGGAATAACATATTATTTTACGATGATATGCGAATAAAAAAGTTCCATAAAGACAACATTAACCGATGGTGCAATTACTCGAAATCAATTAAAAACATTATAAAAAGGTACGACAAATATATCCAACATTTTATTATGTTTATGTAAAAAGGTTTTACCATAAAAATTACTATAAGTGTTTGAAATGATATATTAAATTTAAAATTACCATAAGTATACATATTGTATTAAACGTAATATTTACGAGAAAAAGAGATGTAATCAAAGGTGGTTCGATGAAAAATGTATCAGTACCGTAAAGTGACATTAAAAAAAATTCGTATAACAATTTTAAAAAATTACTGCAATATTAAACCCCCCATTTTTTTGATGTTTTACTGTCATCGATAAAAACCGTGTTTTGTTCGGTCCTATCGATTTTTTTCGTGGCTTATTCAATCCTATTATTTCTTTTTAATTTTTCATGGTAAGTTTGAGTAATATTTTTTAATTTTAAAATTTAAATAAAATTAAATTGAAATTAATTTTATAAATATAGTTAAAATTATATAATAATTTATATGATAAAAATTTATACGTTAAAAATAATATAATAATAATAACGTTAAAAATAATTTTAACAGTTAAAAAAACTACAACCAAAATATCTTATTTGATTCTACCGACATCTTTTAGTTTCTTGGCATTTGGTAAAAAGAGATTTGATTTTTATCTTATTCAATTTTACCTGCCATCTTTCTATTTTTTTTTTTTCTGTTTCGAATTTTATTTAAATGTATTTATTTTTATTTTAATATAATTTTACATTTTTATCCTTTTAGACGAGAAAAATACAAATGTCTTGTTTGTGCTTTTGTTAAAATCTACTTAGACGTTGAAGTATAAGAAGTCAATGTTATCGATCTTTTTCTTTTCTGTATTACCAAATTTTTCCCTTTTTTAGAAGTAATACTATGATTAGGCTTTTTTTATTATCTTAAATGTATGCTGTAATCTCTTAGGCTTGGTTTGTTTAAACCATAAATATTATGTACTTTTATTTTGTTATGTATCGTAGTTGTATATAATAATATTTATTAAATATTTTATAAAAAAATTATATACAAATATCTAAAAGTATATATTATAAATGTATAACTTTTTTTTAAACGTAAATCGTCTAATTTTACTATTTAAATAAATACTACTTTGAGATTATTACTCTATATTTTTTTTTTAAAAAAAAATATTATAAAAAATAACATAAGAGAAACACAACTTAAAAAATTAAATATTACTAAAAAAATTGTCACCTTGTTATTATTATTTTAATTCTCACCAACCCACGCAACTTTCAATTTTTGTTTTTAAAAAAATTATTCGTCTACCTTCGTTTCGCTCGTGCGAAGAGCTCAGATCGAGAATCCATCCATGGCCGCGCTTTTCTCCCGTGCCGCAACCGCCGCCGCCTCCACCAACCCTCCGGCTCTTCAACACCAATTCGTCCTCCATCGCAGCCCGGCGGCGCCGTCACGCTTCCTTCCCAGACCTCCGGTAAACCGGACCGTTCATGTCGACGGTCCGATGGCAGCGAGATCACGGGGTTCTGTCCTCTCCCCCGTCGTCGCGGCCTCCACCAATCCGGCTGCGGTGCTTTCTCGGTTCCATAACACCACGCCCTCGGATGGTATGAGGTCGATCCGAGTTACTTCACCTCTTGGCGCACCTCTCGTGGCCGTCAACATGACGGGGTGGAATCGATAAACCCTTACCGGTTTTGATTGCTATGGCGCTGCAGATGTGTTTCGGATCTGGAGGAGCGCGGATGCGGTGTGCTTCGATGTGGACAGCACGGTGTGTTTAGACGAGGGCATTGATGAGCTCGCCGATTTCTGCGGCGCAGGGCAGGCCGTCACCGAGTGGACTGCCAGGTTGTGTTATTGTTCCCCGAAATCTTCTATTCATTTCTCTTTTCCTTCTTTCTGATTGCATTTTTCTTCTTTCCAGGGCGATGAATGGATCCGTCACGTTTCAGGAGGCTCTTGCTGAGAGGCTTTCATTGATTAATCCTTCATATTCTCAACTTCAAGATTTTCTTCAGAAGAAACCACCGAGGTAGTTATGATGTTGCACTTTTCTTTGTGCAGGTCCATGTAGTTTTTTCTCTAACGTAATTATTTTCAATTAGATCGTGCTGTGTACTATGCAATTGAAATGAATCACTTTCCTTAATTGGATCATAACATTTGAATTTTGTAATTGCAATCTTTAGAACTTAATTACAAGAGTTTACTTTTCTGGGAAGGCTATTCAACTCGCCAAACATGATTACTAGATGATGAAATTAATTTCATTACATATATGATAACGGCTAACAAAACAGAACCTTAAAATTGATACAGTGAGTAGACGGCTTGAGAGAATTCTACAAATTGTCATTATTTTTCATTGTCATCATCATTGTCTATACATATGTGTATATATATATATAGAGAGAGAGAGAGAGAGAGAGAGAGAAAAGAGTAAAGTGGGTCTATAGGTGCCTACAGATCATGCAGTAGGGACCACAGCTCACTCCTTCACTTCTCCTTAAATTCTATAACACATAGAATTTACATTAAAAAAATGTCAATGGGAAGCTTCCCTCTATAAATAAGTTTTTTAATTGTGTTTTACGTTAGATTTGTGTTTTGCACTACTTGGACGTTAGTTCCTTCCTCACAAGTCATAACTACATGGTGATGCCTCTTGCTCCATTGGCCGTCCTCTCAACAGTGTCCATAGCTTCCTCTTGGAGAGCTGACACATTGTGCCGGGTTGTATCAGACCTCTTGCCATATTTCCATTTGGAAATAGTTGTAAAATCCTCTATTGGAATATCTTTAACATAAGCTAATCTAAAATCATTCTTCATGATGCTATTATCAATTACAGATCTTAAGATGTTAACCTACATTTTCTAACAATTTTGCTATAATGGTTTGATGTGTAGACTTTCACCTGGGATTGCTGAGTTGATCAACAAGTTGAAGTCTAAAAGTATTGACATTTATCTGATTTCTGGAGGCTTTCGTCAAATGATCAATGTATGCTGCTCAATTATCAAATAAGGTTCATATTTTCACAATATTTAGCTTAAGTAGCTCAAAACATTCTTAGAATATTATTTTGACTTTGAACATATTTATATTTTTGCAAACTAGAATAGCATGTTACTAAGACGCTAAGGGAAAATAAAAACTATGTTTCCATAGATAAATGAATAGGATTATACTTTGTACTGCTTTTATTTTAGGTGCACGTAATTCATTATTTTTAGAATATATTCCTGTATAATCTGTACTATTCAAATATCTTTCTGTCTAGCCTGTTGCATCAATTCTTGGGGTCTCTCTTGAAAACATTTACGCAAACCAACTGCTGTTTGGGAGTTCTGGGGAATTCATTGGTTTTGACAAAAATGAACCCACGTCTAGGAGCGGTGGGAAGGCTACAGCGGTTCAAAACATAAGAAAGGTATATGGTAAAAGAATATGTATGATAAAACGGTATTTTCTGATTAGCTTGGATGCCTTCAAATTCTTGCAATTATTTTCTTTTTTTAATATTAATTGGCTACTCTCAAATTTCAGGACCAAAACTATAAAGCACTGATCATGATTGGAGACGGTGCAACCGACCTTGAGGTGATTGATTTTCATTCAATAGCTTGTGTTGTTTTTGAGTTACTGGAAGTCAAAGATGAAATTGTGAATTTAGTAATTCATGTTGTACACATACAATTATTGTTAAGATGCCACTCCAATGCATGAGGTTCCACCAACGTAGGCTTTTGAGAGATTTTAATTGTACATAGTTTCACCTCCATAAATTGAAAGATTATTTCCTAGGATTCAAATTCTTGACCGCCAGGTTGCAGTGGAACAATCTTACTGTTGTGTTAAGATTTGCCCTCCCACATCCATTATTATATAAGAACCGTACTAGTTTCTAGTTGATAAATGCCGATATGAAATATATAACGTGATATGATTGTGTCATCGATTACTGATGGTGGCTTGCTGTCTTCTGCCTGCTTTTGTGCTGGTACGGTAGCCTCTCCTGTTCATGTGTACCAGCAGATGAAAACCATGTTTTCATGGTCATGGGATTACCTAACATGGTACTTTCATTAATTATTAATCTACACTAGATAGAATGACAACATTCAATCAATCTTAATTGAACATAGCAATTTAATGTTGCCTCATTTGTCTATACCATATAAAATTTGTTTGGTATTAACGTATAGTTTGGTTTTTCTGCTTGCCCCTCGTAAGGCTCGCATGCCGGGAGGTGCGGACTTGTTTGTATGTTATGGTGGTGCTCAGCTGCGAGATGCTGTTGCAAGCAAAGCAGATTGGCTTGTTTTGAATTTTCAGGACCTGATAAGTTCTTTAGAGTAGAATCGATTACACACAGATATACTCTAATTGTTGTCCCGCATTTCTTTACATGGCCAACCAGTGTACTGCCGGGCTACTTATCGAGTTGTAATAATTCCTTTTCAATACATGTCTTGCAATCATAAATGACATGAATAATGCTTTATACATCCATATTTAAGCAAAGGAAAACAAGCTTCAGTGGTCTCTAAAAATTTATAATAACAATTATTTATAAAAATTTATAAATGTTTTTTTTTTTTTTAAAAAAAAAACAACACTACCTCCAGGAGAGAGAGAGAAAGGGGTGTGTGCCATGGAGGCGTTATACTCCGCCGCCGCCTGCCACCCTTCTCTTGCTCGCTTTGGCTTCCCCGGTGCCGCCGTCTCCCATCTCTCGTCCTACTCGGCGCACGCATCCGCATCGCTAGCATTCCCCTTCTGCCTCCACTATGCCTGTCTTCCTCCTCCTCCTCCTCCTCGTCGTCATCCGCGGACGCTCGCGCTTCGGAGGTCGGAGCATGACGTGGTCGTGGTCGGTGCCGGGATCATCGGTCTCACGATCGCCAGGCAGCTCCTGCACCAAACGGATCTCTCCGTCGCCGTCCTCGACGCTCGCGTCCCTTGCTCCGGCGCGACCGGTGCAGGTCTGTGACCGCCGTCTCTCTTCTACTCTCGCACGCTTGGATGACTAGGGCTTGGTTTTGCTTCTTTCTGTTTCGTCTTCGGCTTATTCTGGGGAAGAAGGATTCCCTTTTTCTTTTACGAGGCAGGGCAGGGGTATATCTGGATGGGTCACAGAACACCTGGTGATGGTATTTGGGATCTGGGCTTGAGGAGTCAGCAGCTCTGGGAGGACATGGCAGAGAGCCTGAAATGCCAGGGGATGGACCCTTTGCAGGAGCTTGGTTGGCAGAAAACAGGTACATGTCAGCCGATCACACGCACAAATGGCTTTGGATTATGACTCGAAGCTAAATCTCTTCCCTTGATTAATCTCCTGGCCTTTGATTTCTCATCTGTTAAATTAAAAGCATACCGAACTAGGGAAGGAAACTATAAACAGCCAGTGTACAAGCTGATTGGCATGGTCTAACCTGACGTCAAACTTCTCTATCATCAAATCTCTAGCTGCAAGATGATTACGTAGTTCCAATTTCAATGTTGGCAAGGTGGTTTCTATAGAATTTTCCTTGCATGGTCGCTTGATCACCTCACATGGGGGTTGCCTTGATAGCACTGGTTTGGGTCAATTCATACATTCTGAAAACCATTCTTGTAACAACCAGATCCATAATAACAGTCAAATGGATACCCTCTATCTTGAATGATCCAATCATTTCTCTCAATTCAGTTTGTCCATCAAGTTGCATGATCAATCAAAGTTCAAAAGTGTAAAATTTCAAGCAATTCTCTACCATAAACATGAGGGTAAAATCGTTAGTTTTTTTTCTTCTTGGTAGACATTGCCGAACTGCTGCATCCAATTAACGTTGACTCCTGTTCTTTTCAATTTTGGTACAAGGAAGCTTGCTTGTTGGTAGAACTTCCAGAGAATCTGCCATTTTAGAAAGGAGGGTTGGAATGTTTTCTGATGCTGGATTGAAGGCAGAGTATTTGTCATCTACAGCTATGCTTTCCAAGGAACCAGAAATTGATGTTGGAGAAGATGGTGGTGCAGCATTTTTCCCTAATGATTGCCAGTTGGATGCCACAAAGGCAGTTTGTTTCATTGAAAAGGTTTTATCTCATCTCATTCTTTGACTAATTCCGTTTTAACAATTTTCCATTTCATTGAGCAGGTTTGATCTTATCTCATTATTGGAAGAATGCCTGCATTTAATCTGTAGATCAGCTTATAAACCATATTACCACATGCGTTTCTTAACATACTTTCAGCCTGAATAGTCTATGTTCGCTTACTACTCCTGGGCTCTTTTTTACATGCTTCTTTGAATTCCTCTTGTTGCCTCAGGCCATTATTTACATCGATATTGTCTTCCTACACTCAGGGTAATAGATATTTTGCTGCTGAAGGGAGATACACTGAATTTTATAATAATCCTGTGGTGTGTATGAAGTAAGTTGGTACTGATTTTAAATCAACGGTTATTTATTGCAGTTTGGCCAAACGAAATCTGTATGTTTGTGCTTCCCCTGATTCAGTCATTATTGTCCAGATACAACACACATCGGGAAATAGAAGCCATACAAACTCCAGAACACATTCTGTATTGTAGAAAGGCTATTGTCATTTCTGCAGGTGCGTGGAGTGGGATTCTGATGCAGAATCTTTTGAAGTATAACAATGTAACAAGTGTGCCTGTGAAGCCTCGAAAGGTCTTATTCCTCAAATTTGAGATTAATCTTCTCTTTCTACTTCTTCTGTTAATTTGGTTTTATCATAGTTAAGATATTCATGACTTATGAGAGTATGAGACAATTTGTTACTTATCTTACACTAAGTTTTATCTTTCATCACATTTATTATTGTAATGATCACTACAATCCATTATTTACTTACCAAAAGAAGACATATATAGAAGTGTAAAACAATGAATTCTGATGAAAGGAAAACAACTATTGAGTTATGACTCATAAAAAGTATTATGATTCGTTTATACAGTGAATTATATGTGTCTATATCGTTGCACAACTACAATACTGACTAGAAATAAAATTGTGCAACCAATACAACTAAGCACTTTTGAAGATTTCAGCCCCAATGTGTAAATTTTGAATGCGCTAGCAACCACAGATTTGTCTTCATCATGGTTGTTAAGGTGGGCAACTAGGCGATGCCTAGTTGCTTAACACCTTGTAGTTCTTAACTGAATCTTTGTTGGTCGTATTTGAGATCCAAGAAAGGCTTAATACTATGTAAGATATTTTTTAACGTTTTCTAACAAAGATTTTTCATTTTAGTATCATTTAGACTTTGTATAGCTTATTTTGTTATTGGGTATTAACTTTTATCACAAATTAATTTATAAGATGTGACTTTTAAACATCATATTGTTATGTTTTCTCTTTACACATTTTTATAACTTTACATAGTTATTATTATACATAAAAATATATAACTACACAAACACATTTTTAAACATAAAACATATATTAATAGCGGCACCTAGGTTATCACCTAGGCACTTAGGCTTTCAAGGCATCCAAGACTACCACTTAGATGCCATAGTGCCTAATACCCAGAGATCTTAGTCTTTGAAAGAAACTTAGATCAGTGGAAAAAATAAATTATATAATGATAAATAATATTACGGTGATGAACTGCATTTCAATATAACCAATATCTTAATAATGAACAATTAAATCTTATGTTCATTTTCCATCCAATTCCGACATTTTATGGTTCCATTACATTTAGTATGTTCTTTCATCATTTCTAGTTCAATGCATTTCAATATTTTAATAAGCCAATACTTTCATTAATCTATTACTCATTAAGTCAATAAATCCAATAAGCATTTGTTCAAGAAAAAATGATTCTGTTGATGGTGGAGGTTGAGGATGAAGAGCAGGATAACTCTTGTTCTTAACAGGGGATGACTAACCTAACCTAGGAGATCATGACATTTGCTTCCATTAGCTCTGGTTAAGTGTTAGGAATTTTTGGGACACATGTGGAGAGAGGTGAGGAGATGAGGCAAACGGTGTAGATGGTGACAATGGCAGGGTAGTGACAGATTCTTGAAATTTATTCTTAGGTTCCACTTGGCAGTTGACTGTAGGGACATTTTATGCTGTCAATCGTGTAAAGGGTTGGGACATAGGGCAAGGATGTGTGGTTATGCCACTTGATCAAGGGAGAATGGTCTGCACTTTAAGGAGAGCAAAGCATATTGTGCTTTTGCCACTTGCAGAGCACATTGTGCTTCAAAAAGAGAAGCCTCCTATGGTGGAGTAAGAGTGGGTCTCTTTAATTTTTTTTTCTTTTTCTTTAATTAAGATGATGCAAGCTAGGTTAAAAGGTTGTTTGGTCTACCATGCTCTAGCTTTCAACATTGTTGGGCTTGCATCCATCCTTGTTAAATATCTAATGGCACACAAAGTTTGTGGTAGACAAGATGACTATATGTGGAGACTTGATGAGATTACCTAACACCATATGGTGGGAGGCTTTGCTAAAGGAAGGACAATCATGGTAGGGAAGGGACATTAGGCAATGTGGCCATCTCCAAAGTGGCATTAGTGTGGTTTCATTCCCTAGGCATTCCTTGGTCTATGGGACATCTCTACTTTTGATGAGCTTGCAAACCTTTTGGAAGGCTCCATGAAGTGCATAAGGACATGACACTAGGAATTAATCTCGAGGTGGCTATTAAGAAGATTAAGGCCATAGAGGGCATCAATCTAGGCATTAAGCTCCATTTCCCCATCTCATATGGTTGTTAGGTAGGACATGCTAAAGATCCTTTTCACTATTGTGTCACAAACTTTGGTCGATATAACTAAGATGTCCTCATGTAGGAATGCCAAGTTGTTGAAGACATCGTTTGTGAAGCTTATGTAATCAAATGGTACCTCCTTTGTCCAAGGTCAATTTTTCTCATGGAGATCCCATGGGATGTTGCTCATGTCCCTAGCATACCACTTCCTAGTCGTTCGGCCCATTGCATTCAGCCATTTAAAAGCAAACTCTATGACTTGGGGTGCCCTTCTAGGCTACCTTCTCTCATTGACATATTAGTCAAGCCTCCCTTAACACATGAGCAAAGGTCCCTCATTATTCTTTGGCTGATCTAGAGGGGTGGGGTAGGTAGCCTCCTTGATGTTATGGTTGATGGGGAGACTAATCAGTTTCTTATTGAGGGGTGATCTTCCTTCATCTTCCTCACTTCTTCCTTTAGCTCCATGCTCTCTAGTGGAAACAACATCATCTCTTTGTTGTCATACTCCATTGCCATTTTAGACACTTGAAATCCTAATTATATTAACATCCATTCTTTTTAGCTTACTCAACTGGATGTTTCTCATAAATACTTGAGGTCCCTTGTTCTTGGCAAGTTGGCTTGAGCGATCTAGCTCACTGGTTGGTTTGAGTAGATCAAGTTGGTCCAAATGGGGTGAAATGCTACTGTTTGAAAAGACAAAAAAAGGTATCTAGGACTTGCCTAGAGGTCAGGAAAAATTTACTAATGCTTAAATCAGGCAACTAGCATGAGAGGAATATTTAGATTGGGTATAGATTGCTTGTAATGGGTATTAGTAATGGTGTGTATTTATACCCTTGTTGGCAGTTGGTGGTAGTAGGTAGGGAGTGTGAAACTGAAGGGAGAAATATGTTGGTGATAAGCAAGGCATGTCTGGCCAGCCTACTGTAAGTGATCCTTGTTGTGATCAGAGATGACATGTAAAATAATCAATGTCTGGTAAGCTAGTGCTAATCCTGCAAAATGGAGTGAGCCAATCAGATTAATGTGTCTTCTAATGTTATGGGGTCTAGTCGAGTGGACCAAACAAATGTTTCAACTTGGTGAATTGTGTTGTACACCAGGGGTGATGAAATTTTTTGGTCCAACCTTGAACTAGGTGGTCCAATTGAGCCCCCCACATTAGTATTAGAGTTAAAAAATAGTTAAAAATAACCAATATCCACAACCCAGTCATTGAACTAATTGACCAATCATTGGGGGATAATTCTATTCCTCTCAAAAGTGACACATGTGGGATTGAAAAAGGCTGTTAGTTAAAAGTGTCACATGCTGGACGAGAAGAAGGCTGCAATGCAAGCATAGTACTCAGTGCAAACCTAGGTGTCACCTAGGCATTGTTTAGACACCTAGGTGTTATTACGAGGATAGGCATTTTGACACCAAACTTTATGTTATTTCAAAATTTTGTTATACTTAAAAATCTTATTATATATTTTAATCTAGGATTATTTTTGTATATTATAATTTTATAATGGAAACTGTAGAATATAATTAATATATCCATTAATTATTAGATTTAAACATATAATGTAAGGGAAATTTGTTTTTTAAATCTATTCATGTGTAGGTGCCTATGCATCCAAGATGTCTAGGCCAATGCTTAAGCTCCTTATCTTGATCATGGAATTGAACATTGATACCTGCCAACGAAATTTCACTGAAATTTGTTACTTTTTCGACTTGTTGACTTGATATTTAGAATGATATTAACATGGTAATTTTGTGTGTAAAATGTGATTTTCTTTACTATGTTTCCCCCAACATGACTTTTGACACATGAAAATTTTAATAACGCATGTTAATTTTTGAACTTACAGATGTTCAACATGAAATTGAATTTGAATTCCTTGGCTTTGATAACTATGGTTACAAGTGAAAAAGGAACCATCCCACGTTGAAAAAATGAAGTCAGGATTTGTTGCTTTATATAGATCAATCTTTCCACTACTTAACTTTTGACATGGGTTATCAAATATGATCTTGGATAACCTTATTGCCTAGCAACGGGTGGCCCATCTGACCCTCAGCAAGCATCCCCTCCCTTGAGTGCAATTTGTGTGACAACCTAAATCACAATAACCTCAGAATTGCTGTAAGAAATCACAACTGAATATCGGCCTCAATGATTCTGACCCTGAAAGGTCAATCTGGATATAATCAGTGACAGGCCAAGTTTTCAGGATTATATAACTCTAACCCTTACCATTTGAGGAGACCATCAACAACTTGCAGTTCTTTGGAAGACGGAGCCTTCCCTGATAAACAACTACACCAAATTTGGGCATGATGAACACATCCCATCATCACAACAAATGGGGGAAATGCTGTCAATTATCATTACGACGACACCAAATTTGAGCATGATGAACACATGACATCATCACAACAAATGAGGGAAATGCTGCCAATTATTATTGTCAGCATTTCCTATAGTTACTCGTGGAACCTAAGATACACAAAGGAACAAATCACTCTTTAAATCAGATCTTACCCACTAAAGAAGTGTTTCGTATTCTTTGGCTGGTCTCAGTCTGCTTTTGGAAAGAAAAAAGGGGAAATGAAGGTTGTCAAAACAGGAAGAGACGTGGAGGACAGTAAGAGGAAAGGGAAACAAAGAGGAAAGGAGAAAAACAAAAATAAGAAGGTAGAAAAGGAAAGAAAAAATGGAGGTGAACTATGCGTGTATATTTAGATGATTCTTTTTTATGTTTAAAAAAGGGAAACAAAAAGGTGGAAAGTGAAGAAGCATAAGCATAACAATAAAATATTTTTTGATTAAAAAATAGTAAGAAGACAGAAAAAGGATGAATTCCTATTTTGCAAGAACATATTCATGTGTACATATATTCATATGTTTACAACTTGCAGGTGTGTTATGTATGTGTCAAATATCTTAGTGTGTTCAAAAAAATTATCTTTGTTTATTGTGGAGTCAACATGTTTTATTTCTGTTTGTGTGGTCAATGTGATTGGCTATTGTTTGTGTGTGATCAAGCCTAATTCATTTGTGTTCAGTCATTGTTGGCTAGATGCTGTTACCACTTTATAGTAACTACTATAATTCTGCATGTATTCATATGTTTGCAACCCGCAAGTATGTTGTGTCTGTGCCAAATATCTTAGTGTGTTGAACAATATTATCTTTGTTTATTGTGGAGTCAGCATGATTTATTTCTGTTTGTGTGGTCTAAGTGATTGGCTATTGTTTGTGTGTGATTGAACCTAATTCATTTCTGTTTAGTCATTGTTAGCTACATATTGTTACTATTTTATTGTAACTACTATTATTATCGTTACTACTTCTACTTTTAGTTATCTTTTTGTTTCTAATTGTATTTGGGACTGTTGTATGTTACATGCTCTAGTTTAATGTAGAGTTTTAGAGTTGCACGTTAATAGTAGGATACTAGTCCTATATGTAACATGTTATCTTATCTCTCATTATGTAACTTCTGTTTATAGAGGTTTAAAAAGTGTTAATGAATAAGATGTTCTATCTGTCATTGTTTCCACATTTCAAAATCTGTGTAAGTTTAAGAAAATTTTTTTTATAGGTATAGGAAGCTTCAAAGATATTGAAGTATTTAACCACAAGGCTTTGTTGAATATTCTAATGGTTTTATATCAATCAATCTTACTCTTATATCTTTTTAACAATAATCCTTATGTTTAACTCTTTGCGTTGTCAGGGTCATCTTGTTGTGGCAGAGAATGTTGGCAAAATTCATCTGAACCATGGCATCATGGAATTGGGATATGTTGATCATCTAACCAGTGAGGCTAGTGATGGTGCAAAAGGAGCACGATATGAGGAAGATGTGTCTAGTATATCAATGGCAGCCACAATTGATACAATGGGAAATCTTGTTCTTGGTAGTTTCTTTGAACTCCTTGATTTTCTATATTGATTCAATGGTTTGTTGATGTTACTATCATTTTCTGTAGTTAGTAATACATTGATCAAACTCAAATTGCTTCTGTTTCCTTTTATGCATTTTATTTTGGTAGCAGATGTTAAGGTTTTATGCATTTTATTTTGGGTTTTAGCACAATGTTAAGGTTTTATGACCTGGATGTCACTGATTTCAATCTTAGGAAATAGTTTTTTTCATTATGTTGGTATGATTATGTATAATTAGCCCTTCTACCATTTCATTGATGGAAGCGTCATGCATTAAGTTTGTTGATTTTCGTTTTATTATGGAAGCATTCTATAACCATGGGGAGCTTTTTCTTATCGTTTCTGTTTTTTTTGTGGATCTTATGTCCATGTGAGTTTTTATTTTTAATTTTTTTTGAAGTTTGTGTTTCTTTCATTTTGTTTCCTCAAACATCTACAAGGAGAAGAGAGTCAACTTGGTATAACAGTAAGGCTGCTCTATTAGGTGATAGGATCACATTCTAGGAAAGTCTCACCATTTATGGAGGTTAGATTATGTAAAATTAAATCCCTCCTAAACTCCACATCAGTGGAAGATTTGTACACCAGGTTTTCCTTTTCAACACCTACAAGGTGAAATACGTCTTTTCTTCTACATTTGGATTGCATTATTGGAAGCATTCTTGCCACTAAAATAGCTTTAGAGGATGTTTTCAAGTTCAACCAGAGTCCATCAGTCCCTAGAAACTGAACTAGGTTGGACAGAAGTACTGCATGACTTGAGGTTTCATTTTATGGGATCATTCTTGCTGCAAATGTGGCTTTAAGCTACTTAAATATATCATACTAAATGAAAACCCCTCCCACTCCCAATCCGTATGACTGGCCTAATTTTTAATCACCAAAAACACCCTCTAAACTAATTGTTGGTAGTTGCTAACTTGCTATTATTTTGGAAACATCTTTAAACATTCAAAATCAAAATATTAGATAAGATCCTATGACATTTAGAATCAATGGATGCATTCACTTTTTAAATTGGAATTCGAAATTCAAACTATAGTTTCTTAAATGAAGAATCCTACTTAATTCAGATATAGTGGATTCATAATAAAAATACTCAATGAAGAACAAAAAAATCATGAAGAGAAGATTTAAAAGAAGACAGATTGTATCTTCCATAAATAAAGTATTTATATATTGAAGATTACTTGTTATGTATTGAAAAATCTTTCTTTGGCTCCCATTTTTGTTTGTCGTCATCACCATTGTATTGTACTTTCTATATTTTTTAGTTTTTGACATATAATATTTTAAGAATTTTTAAAATCTTATAGTATTTAAAATTAATTTATGTTCAATACAAACTATCTGTTGTGTATAATGCTGCCACTTGCAATTTGCATTGTGCTTTTCACCATTAGCTATGAACTGCACTGTGAGGTTAGAGGACCACAACTCCAGGATTCCATGAAAAAATGTCTTTGATGAGTTTCATTTAAATTTATCTATATAGGGCTGAAGATCCACTCAGTTTCAGGTTGCAATTCTTATATCTGTCGCATATGTACCCGTTTTTTTAATGTAGATATAAACGTTCATGGTCTAGTTATGTTTTATTTAATGTGTGTTTCAAATTTAAGTTGCCGATGTCTGGTGATAAAGTATACGATAACAATAAATAACAACAATTTAACCTATAATCCCACCATGTGAGGTCAACCACACGAATCTTTTACTTTCAACTATTTCTATCTATTATTAAATCTTTAGTTAAATTACGTTAATTTAATTCTTTTATTACAATTTCTAACTAAATAGTTTTAGGTTTACCTTCACTTATTTTATTTCTTTTTTCTCCAATTAATTCTCCTTTCTAACCAGTGGTGATTTTAAAGTATAATTATAGGAAAAAAAGGATAGATGGAAAAAGATGTCTTCCACTTTTATAATTTAATTTCTGACTTTATGATATCTGGTCAAGGCTTGCTCTAATGCCATTGGATGCATTCAGGTTTTAATTGCAACAAAATCACTATTCCTTTCCTGCAGGAAGTAGCCGACAATTCTGTGGATTCAGCACAGAAGTAGACGACTTTATTGTTAAGAAAATATGGGAACGAGCAGGGGAATTCTTACCTTCTATAAGAAAACTTACCCTTGACTTTACTGGAAAAAAGATTCGAGTAGGATTGCGCCCTTGGAGTAGGTTCTTGCCTTCTCAGCTATCTTTTAATTATTGGCATCTTTCTCAGTTTTTCACCTCACAGGGTGGATTTAAGTTATTTTTTTGGTTGATATGTTGCTCTTTCTGTGTTAAAGCCAAGAACGTTAATTATGATAATTTTTGTGCTCAACTCAGTGCCTGATGGGAAGCCAGTAATTGGCCCAGTTCCTGGTTTGCCAAATGTTGTAGTTGCAACCGGACATGCAGGTTGTGGATTATGCATGGTAAGATTTCTACGATTCTATCCTTGTTAAATACTTAATATATCTTATGGTAACTTGTCATTATGCATAATTTTTCCAAATAATTTGTCATACGATGGTTGCCGGTTTTTTCGTACAACATTATCAGTCTTTTCCGATGTTTTTTCTATTTTCTCTCGTCATTTGATTGACTTATCAATGCATTACTTCTTACCTCTGCACTTGCATATGAAAAAATATATTATGCATTGAATGATGGTATTCATCTCATGGTTGACTAAATTTGTTTTCTTCTTGCTCACTCAGGCTTTGGGTACTGCAGAAATGGTTGTTGATTTGATCATTGGCAACCCTACGAAGATACCCAATGAACCCTTCTCTTTCCGATGTTGAATCTTGAATTACTTTTGCACACTCCATTCAAGATAACCATACAAGACTAGGTTACTTCAAGTTGACAATGTGTAAAACTGCATGTGTGGCTGGTGGTAGATTTCAGAAGCTGATCTGTTGATAATCTCGCTTCACATGAAGTTTTATGGGCTCTTATTTCTTTATTTCTAATTAGTCAGAGTATGCAACAATCAATTAATTCTTTTTTTCACTATGGTGCAATATCTTTTCTCCATTTATCTTTATTCATTTTATTGGTGACATGATTTTAATTGATACACATCTAAAGATTAAAGGGGGATAGGACAATATAAACGGTATAAGTGTATCTTTGTGACGTGGGCCTTAACTTTTTTTTTTGGCAATGTACTGTGCACTTGCTATTTAGCAATTGAACCCAACCAGTGAGCCATTACGCTTTTGTGCCTTTTGCATCACTTTCATTTTAGGGATCCTTTTAGCAATGCTTTGGGCTATTTCTCTTTCAATTTTGGATATTTACCCAAAAAATTGAAATTGACAGGCATGTAGATTTTGGTAGGAGCTAAGAGTGGTATAGATCATGTTTTTTATAATTTATGTTCAGTTTTTGGATAATTGACTTCTCAGTCTGACTCTGGTGGAAGATATCCAGCATATTATTCTAAGAGAGTGAGTAGGATGTTTATTAGATTGAAGATCTGTTGCTCTACAAAGTGACAATCTTATCTCTAGATGGGCATTTCCACTTTGGGCTGGTTTAGTTTCAGTAAATCTCTTTTACTTCTAATCTGTTTTCAAAATGTTTTGGACCCACCTCTTGGTAACCACTCCGTATGTATCCTCCATGTGTACTCTCATGCATTATGACTTCAGAACAATAGAGCTCAGTCCTTGCATGAGATTTTTGGAACAAGAGTGGGGGGGGGGGGGGGGGCATTATTTCCAAGCCAAAAAT
>JAMKPZ010003782.1:0-27483 GCA_024699675.1 Amphibolis antarctica | reverse complement strand
CCTCATCCTCATCTGCGTAGGAGAGAAAACAGGAATCTCTGCAGGAGGGCTACAACGTAGAAGGGGCGAAGGGCTGGTGGAGGCTCGATCTGTCACTCGCGTCGATGAGCAAGAGGGTCACGCCAACGAGTAGAAGGACTGGTAGAGGCTCAATCTATCATAGAGGGAGATGAGCGGGAGGGATGAGCGAGAGGGAGGAGCAGGCAGGTCGCAACGCAAAGGCGGGAGGGGCAAGGTGTCGTCAATTGGTCATCGCTCACATCGATGAGTAGGAGGGTCGTCGTCGTCGCACCGTGAGCAAGAGGTCATTGCTTGTGTCAGGTTGAGGAATTTACAGAGATTCACGAATGGAAAGGTTTAAGTTGACGGATGATGGTGTAGGACCACAGAGATGGTTGTTAGGTGAAGAGTGCGTGTTTGGAATGAGACCACGTAACTAAAGTTATGGTACGGTGAGTAAATCGAGTTGAAATTTTCTGCAGTAATACCATAAATGATATTTGGTTCACATCCAAACTAATAAAACCCCAAAAAGTCTTCGGTATCTTCATGTACCGAAATTTTTAAATATTTGTCATTAATATCACAAATTAATACTGATTGATTCGTCACGTACCACATGATTTTGACAAAATTAATTACAAGAAAAAAAGAGAAAGGCATTAATGTAATAATGTCAAGAGTTGTTCTCACGTACATGTCAATGCAACTTTCAATCTAATAATTCATACCAACTAAAACCAGAAAAATATTTATACCGCACGTGCCAATTGGAATATTCTCTTGCTCGGAATATACTTTTCATGGGACACGCTTTAACGTTAAATTAATACAAATATGTGACAAAAAATTTTAAATTTTAAAAATAGTTAAAAGTTAAATATATATCTCTAAAATAAATAGCTTTTCAAAAAATGTAGAAACACTTTTCTGTAATTAAAAAATAAACACATAAATGTGTGTCTCTTGTTCTCGTATGGAGTCTGATTGTGTTGCTTGAAAAATTAGGGAAAAAAATAAATTAAGACTTTCAGAAATAAATTTGAAATAATTTTTTTTTATTTTTATAAAAACGAGATGAAGTTTTTAATTAATTTTTAAAATAAAATTAACAAATAAAAGGTAGTTCTAATAGGTACGCTAACACACTTCTCGATTTAAATAATAATAATAAGCGTAATAATAATAATCATCGGTATCATTATTTTTAGCTAAAGTTTTTATTAAATTTTAACTTTCGTTACGATTAATTGTTAAAGTTAATGAAAAATGTTACTTCGTGTCACTGAGTATTCTAAATAAATATAACTTTAATAGTAAATAATTATTATCATAATTAACTACAATTATAATACAAGAGCTAAAATTGAAACCATAAACAGCCAAAGTTGCTAACAACAAATGTACTTGTGTACTTGTTGGTGCTTACAATAATATGTTTATGAAACTAATTACAACTTTAATTTTATTCAACCTCTGAAGTTAATAGAGGTTGACCTCAAACAAGGCTTTATTTGAAAACTACTATTTGAATTTCAATCCTAATTTTATATAAACTTTTATGTGTTATTACAAATTTTAATATATGAACTTTCATCACGCTAATTCGTTTGATTCAACTTCAACTTTAACCTTATACAAACTCCTAATATCATTATTATTGTACAAACTTCAATATATAAATTTCATCACCTTAATTATTATGCAACTCCAACTAACTAGTTTTAACTTTAATTCTATTTAACTCTTAAAGTTGACTAAAATTCTTCTCAAATGGTACCTTATTGTGCAGTTCTAGTTTCGTTTATTTTACAACTCTGAATTTGAATTCTATTTAACTTCTAAAATTAGATAAACGTTGTTATTAACCAACAAACTCCTATATAAATTTCAATGTATAAACTATCACCTTAATTATTACGTAACTTTAACTCTATTTACGAAATAAGTTTTAATTTCAACTTCATTTAATTCACAGAAACTCTCTCTAAACAAGATTTTATAATTTATTTATTTTACAACTCCTAACTTCAATTTCATTCAACTTCTAAATCTATTGTAACAATACCATGTCTTATTAATGGTTCTGTAAAAAATTTTATTTTTAGATTTTTAATATTTTAATAATAAAAAATTTCTAAATTTTTCATTGATTTCTAAAAAAAACACAAACCCCCCTTAATCATAAAACATTTGCATATATCTTTACATAATCATTTACATATATTCTTACGTATATCATCACATAATTTAAAATGTATTCTTACATATATATATATATATTAAATTTAACATTTAAAATATCTTTAATAATAAAACTATTTTTAAAAATAAAATATCATCACTAACAATAAATACTCATCAAATGTTAATTACATCACTTTTTTAAAAACAAACTCTTTAAAAGTAAAATTAAAATTGTATAAAAATTATTATTCTAAAGAATAAACAACTACTTTGTTGTACTTTTGTAACTCTAAGTTGAAGTTAATTGTACAACTTTACTTTAAAAATAATTTTAATTTAAAATTACAAAAGTACAACTCTCAGTTAAAGTTAGAGTTATAAGTAAACAATAATTCTCATTTACAATTAGAATTACAAGCAAACACTTTTTTAACTCTTAAGCTTTGTTTGTGTTCATAGAATTTACGAGAATCACTTATTTATGTTGACGAAATTGAATTCAATTTATTTTTATTAGGACTGTTTACTCTTTAATTTTAAGATAAAAATGAAGTTCAGACTTATGATATATGAATCGTCTAGATCGAATTTAGATCCTCGTCTACTTCCTTTTAACATTTAAAATTTCTAATTTCGTTTAATTTTAAAAGTACATAAATGTCTTTATATTAATTATTTTTTTAAAAAAAATTTAATTTTATTTTAAAAATTAAATTTCGGCACATGTGCTTTAAAGAATAATACGAGAAGGATTTGAGACACAGAGGAAGAAGATTTTGGCACGCAAATGCCAACAATGTGGGACTACCGAATCTGCGTCGCCGTCCCCACACATTTGACCGGACAAGCGTACGCATCCAAACACATCAGGGCGGGTTTCGATGAATCCCACCCCAACTGCGCAGCCCGCCGTTCTTCCCCAAGGAAACGGGTCGCCGGAGATTTCCCGACCGCCGCATTTCGCCGGGTTGGTCGATCGGAGGCTCGGCTGCTGTTGATCGCATTGGGTGGTGGTCGGGTAGGGAAAGATGGTGTGGGAGAGGGGCAAGGAGGAGAACAGGGCTCCACTGGACTCCGGCCACTCCAGGCTCCATCAGCTGGGGTACCGGCAGGAGCTCAAGCGCGACCTCTCGTGTAATATCCCCCCACTCTCAACCTCTGTTCTCTGCGCTGCCTCCTTCTTCTCTGTCTTGTGGTTTTGGTTTGGTTCCTGATGGTGGAGACCATGGCAGGGTGTTGTCCAACTTCTCCTTCTCCTTCTCCATCATCTCCGTCCTCACCGGCATAACCACGTTGTACAACACCGGCCTCCGTTACGGCGGCCCCGTCGCCATGACCTTCGGGTGGTTCGTCGCCGGAGCCTTCACCATGTTTGTTGGTCTCTCCATGGCCGAGATCTGCTCCTCCTATCCTACCTCCGGTGGCCTCTACTATTGGAGCGCCAAGCTCTCCGGCCGAGAATGGGCGCCCTTTGCTTCTTGGATCACGGGATGGTACTGCTGCGCCCCTTTGTTTCTCCTATCGAATCTTCGATCATAACTGTTTTAACTGGAACAAGATGAACAATTCAGTACAACACTTTGAGTTGCTTGTTGCATAGTCTAAGGACCCAAGTATTATTAATATAAATTTATGATATATATGTATATGTGTTTTGATAATAGTGATTTTTGTGTTCAATTCCTAATGAAAGTTACAAGTATTGTTACTCTTGGCTAACTAAGTTATTGTAATTGGTTATATCTACGACATATTTAAAATGACAATTGATTTTTCTTTGCAGGTTTAACATTGTTGGGCAGGTATTCACTGAAATGAACTCTGGGGCCTAACAGCCATTAAATATGTTTTATTCGGACAATGGTAGTGTTTTTGCCAGGATTTGAACGAATTTAGTATTTTCATTTACCTTCAAAGGTAATGTGAGGAAAGATCAACTGTAATATCAACTGGTGGCGATTAGCCATTGCACATGTTAGAAGAAGCATTTCTGGTTGAATGTTTGGTAAGCAAGTTCTTGATGGTTGCTCTTGTTTTGCAGTGGGCTATCACGACCAGCGTGGATTTCTCTCTTGCCCAGCTCATTGAAGTCATCATTCTGCTGAGCACCGGTGGCAATAATGGAGGAGGATACCAGGCTTCCAAATATGTTATCATGGCCTTTCATGGGGGTATCTTGTTCATACATGCAATCCTCAACAGTCTGCCAATTTCATTGTTGTCCTTTTTCGGTCAGTTTGCTGCTGCATGGAATGTATTAGGTAGGACACATTTCCAAATGCCTTATATGGTTTTAGCTGGCATTCTGCTGGGCAGTCAAGTTTAATCACAATCAGTATTTCTTTTGCAGGTGTGTTTGTTCTTATGATACTTATACCAACTGTTAGCACTAGGAAAGCCAGCGCTGAGTTTGTTTTCACTCATTTCAACACTGACAATGATTCTGGGATACATAGCAAACTGTACATATTTGTTCTGGGACTCTTGATGAGCCAGTACACTTTCACTGGTTACGATGCATCTGCTCATATGGTGAGATTTCTTGGTTTTGCTTAGTTGTCTGCATTGCCCATAGCAAAGTTTTGCTCATTACTCAAGCTTCTCTTCAGACAGAGGAAACAAAGAGTGCAGATAAAAATGGACCCAATGGCATAATAAGTTCGATTGGCATATCCATTGTGGTTGGTTGGGCATACCTGCTTGGCATCACATTTGCAGTGACTGATATCTCATATCTTTTAAGTACCGATAATGATGCTGGGGGATATGCAATAGCTGAGGTGTTTTACCTTACCTTCAAAAATAGATTTGGGAGTGGCATTGGTGGGATAGTTTGCTTGGGTATTGTTGCCATCGCTATATTCTTCTGTGGCATGAGTTCGGTAACAAGCAATTCTAGGTGAGATTTCCTTGCAATTAAATTCTGCACTTTCCCCTCCATCTGTACACTTGTTCAGTGATTCACCACTCAAGTTATAACATTCTAGAAATCAACTGTAATAATTTAATTAATCAGTAGCAGATGTAAAGACTATCGTTATTAAAAAGGTTAACATTTTAGAGGATAAACAGTTTCTGAATTGTGGTTTCTGTTATTATCATCTCAGGATGGCCTATGCATTTTCAAGAGATGGAGCGATGCCATTTTCATCAGTGTGGCATAATGTAAACAAGCAAGAGGTCCCTGTGAATGCAGTTTGGCTTTCGGCATTCATCTCATTTTGCATGGCATTGACGGTACAGACTTTCTCGTAATCAAGATTTCTGTGATTAATAAATCCTATTGTTGTTGAACTGTGATTAAAGAAAGCTAGTAACACACACACACACACACACACACACACACACACCAGTATTTATTAAAGTGTTATAAAGTTCTCCTTTTCAGTGAATAACATAATTTATGAGCACTTTATTCAAGTCAACAGTAGATTGAAGGGAAAAATTAACTTTTAAAAGTTGAGCCCATGTTTTACATGATGAAACATATGAGAATGGCCTGATGACATTCATGTTGCAAAACAGAAACTTCATTGTTGAATGACACTTCATTATATTTACAGCTGATTTTCATTTTTTAGAACTAACTGTAATAGTAGAAAAATGGATCTCTTCTTCAATAAATACGCTACTTTCTTGCATTAGTTCTACTTCATTCCCATAAATAGCCATACTGATTTCCTTTGCATTGGATGATCTCTTCTTTGCCAGTCCCTTGTAAGCCTGGTTGCATTCCAAGCAATGGTTTCGATTGCGACCATTGGGTTGTACATCGCGTATGCCTTGCCAATCCTCCTTCGAGTGACATTGGCACGCAAATCCTTTGTTCCTGGCCCTTTCAACCTTGGCAGGTACGGGCTCTTGGTTGGTTGGATTGCAGTCTTCTGGGTGGCAACCATCACCGTCTTGTTCTCCCTTCCTGTTGAGTACCCCATCACCAAGGACACTCTCAACTACACTCCTGTAGCTGTTGGCGGTCTCTTCCTCCTCCTCGTCTCTTCATGGATCTTCAGTGCAAGGCATTGGTTCACAGGGCCTATAACAAACATATAGATTCTTGGTATGAGGAAGATGTTGTGTCCCTAGCTTGTTTTTCTCCGCTACCATATTTCTTTCTGCTATTTGTTTTACCTTTTTTTTTTGTAAGACATCTTGTTTGGTTGACTTGTTATTACTGAGATCAATTTTCCTGGTTGTAAGATGAATGATCTTTGTCATAATAGACAATTAGGTATGGATACTTGTGTTATTGTAGTTTGATTGATGGATATTACTGAATGCAAAACTTGTATACTGATTGATCTCAAATTCTTTTTTTTCCTGTCTAGTATGGAAGGAGTATCTTTCTGCTCGTGTTGCCTTGGAAAATGCCCATATTTGTTCTCTGCAAAATAGATTGCATGAAGTCTATCCATGATTTTAAAATTCTATACATCTGTATAGGATCTTGTCTTTAAGAGTAGCGCGTTCGGTGACCAAACTAAACTTCTACTGAACAAGCATAGGCCTAGATTATTTAGAGACTAGAGAAGAGAGAAGAGAAGCAGATCATGCAACACAACCAGTAAAATGAAGAATCTTAGAACTACAATTATTAGAAGATTTGCATAATGTCTGGTTCAAAAGAATACGATTCCGAGAAATTGCTGGTTTATACCATAAAGATGATCAAATTTCTAAGCATATATAAACAATTAAATTTTCAATTCTATCTTCTTTTTTTAACAGATGTATAAACATCCGAAAAGAAATATTTTTCTGTCATATTCATTTTTCAGACTTATTTTTTTCTTTTTCACACAGACACAAGCCAACCATATGCCTCTTCAGAGCAAATAATCATTGGGTACTGGTCTATTAGAGTATGTTAATGAGTGATTTTAGGATAAATGTTGGGTAAATGATATTTTGTATGTATTGATTAAAAAGTTGGGAGTTGATGGTAAGTTGATATTTGATGTGATTATGGTGAATTTAAATTGTGTTGGACATAATTCAAGTATAAAATATAATTATTTAAAATATAAGAATGTTGATATGATTGAAAAATATTATGACAAAATAATGAAAAAATTAGATTAAGAAATGAGAGTAATTTTGGAAACTAAGATGAGTGATAAGTAAACAAAATCTTAATGTTGGCTACCAAGTAATGTTAGATGATAATTTAATTATATTTTTTGATATTAGTAATATTTATTACAATTTTCATTACTGAAGTGATAGTTTGGTGGTTGCAAGAAATCTAAATCTTAGAGTCTTGGATTTGAATTTTCAAAAAAAATTTCGGGAAAATCTTAAAGGCTTCTTGCAGATTTATAATTATGTCTCTTGACTTTGGCACTCCTCAAAAAAAAATGTTTATTACGATTTTCTATTTTTAAATATCTTTAAAGCAAGGGAAAATCATTTATACCTTTTGAGGTTGGTAATTTGGTAGATTGAAAGTAAACTAACCTTGGAATATTAATAAAGAAGTTTTATGTAAAAATATTATTATCATATAAAAAACTCCATTTGAAATAAATAAAAAAATGCAATAGTTTGATTAATTAGATAGCCACACGTTGACACAGCAGTAAAAGGTTGACACCAAAAAAACTCAAATATGATATTATAAATAAAGAATTAGACAAGGGGTAAATGATGATGAAGAACAAAAAAAAAAAAAGGTTAAACTTGTAATAGTCATATAAAAAATAATTTAATTGGTTTAAAATAATATTATTTATAATTTTTATTATATTTTAAATCTTATAAAATATGCGAAGGACTTGAAATTTTCTGGCCGTTGGATCATTACGTGTGTTTTGATCACGAGATCTGCTTTCGACGCTGTTCGTCGAGCTCCCGACGGAGCGGAAGGGGGCGGGGAGCGAATGGAGGAGGCGAAGGCGGCAGCGTACTACGACGAGCTCGCCCGCAAGGGCGGAGCCGCCGCCAGGTTCAAGCAGGGCCTCGGCTTCTCCAACTCTTCCTCGGACCTCACCAAGCGTGCGGACTCCAAACCCTCCTTCTACGGCAGCTTCGTCCGAGCGTCCACGCGGCCCGGCGACGTGCCGGACCCTCCCGAAGCCCAGAACCACCGCGCCCAGGTCGACGCCATCCGGAGCAAGCTCACCAAGAACCCTCGCAGGGATGCTGCGGCCGACGGAGCAACAACAGATCGCGAGCGCCGCCGCCGATCCCGAAGCAGAGAGAGGGGAGAATGGAGAGACGGAGGGGGGGAGGAGCGGTGGAGTAGTAGTATCGGGCATTCAGATGAGAAAAAAAGGCGATCGGGTGGAGATGGGGATGGGGATTGGGATCGTCGTCGTCGTCGTCGTCGCCATCCTCGGAGTGCGAGCCCGCGCCGGGGGAGGAGTCGTAGTGGGAATGAAAGGGATTATTCGCACAGGGTGGGAGATGCTGCCGATGGGCGCCGGTGTAAGAAGGCGGAAGTCGATTATCCGCACCTCATCGACGGCTATTCCCGAATGACACCGGCGGAAAAGGTAAAGGCGAAGATGAAGCTTCAGCTGTCACAGACTGCGGAGAAGGACATGGCTAGGGCTACCACGACGGGATGGGAACGGTTTGATTTCGACAAGGATGCGCCCCTCGACGACGACGACGACGACGAAGCTGAAGTGGCAGAGGATGATGCATCACTTGTGAAGAGCAGGGGGAAGAGCTTTCGGTTCGCTGCCGTTGAGGCAAAACGGGAGGATGAAATCAGGGCTGCTCATGACCAGGCTATGTTTGGGGCACCTGTAGGGCTGCCTCCGCCCGTCCTTTCCGATGAGGAGGCCAGTGAAGGAAGCGAGGAAGCCAGTGGACGAAATGATGCAGAAGTGGTAACTATGAACCCCCTCTTAAGCGACAAGGTAATGGCTGCCTTTTGCGTTACTGCAATAACCAATTGGAATTTAATAGAAATGCCTTGCTTTCTGAAGGTTGCTGCTATGCAGCAAGGTTCTTGGCGGGACAGAGTGCGCAGGCAATAAGAGGGCTCCAAACCTGATCAAAGTGGTAACATTTACCGTCCTATATGCCTACAGTGTAGTAGCATCTTTCACATTCCAAATTTAACTTTTTGGGTGGGAACCAATATTGGGAGCAGTGACCCAATTTTTCTTGTTTAGTTTGGATCTATGAACTTTTCAGAAGACTGATTCTTCTGGCATGTCTATGTAATCTTGTTCATCAGTATGGTTCATGTTCAGACTTCAGTATGCTTTTTTTTTGACATGAAATTCTGTAAAAAACAACAATAACAATTTGTCATAATCTCACTGAGTCAGTTACCTGAATCCTTTTCTTCTGTATATTTTTAGGTATAGTCTAATCTTTGATTAAATGATATAAAATTAAATCTTCTCACGATTTCTAGCCACGTAATTTTAGACTTTTCTCTACCTTTTTTAGTTTCTTCTACATTGATTTATTGTCTCCCAACTATAATGCATCCTTTAGCCCCTTCTGGATATGAACAAACTAGAATTAACTCTTAGCTTAATTTTGTTAACCAAAATTATGCCATTAGCAAATATCATACTCCAAGGTATTTCTTACTGAATTTTCTTAGTTATTTCATCCATAACTAAGAAGAGACAAACAAGTATAGACTTAGAGTGGACCCTTGGTGTAAACCTATGTGTCTATTAGAAATTCCTTAATTTCTCTTTTTATAGTTTTAATACTAGTAACTTCTCTTTTATATGTGTCTGTCCTATAAGTATTGTTTCTTTTTAATTCCCATCACAATAGATTTCTAGGCATTCTATTTCAAGTTTTTTTGAAATTAATGAAATACCATGTGGTTTCTAAATTTTTTATTAGTTGTCAAAGTAAATGAATGACTTCCATTATTGACCTACGTGGTATAAACCCAAATTGATTTTCTGTGTTTTTTGTTATATGCCTTTCTTTGCATAATTATTCTTTCCCATAGTTTCATTGAGCAAAAATTAAGACATGTAACTAAAATCACAAAAAAATAAATATAAATTTATGCCAGGTAGGCCAATAATGGTAGCTATTTATTGAACTTTGATCCTTTAGTTAAATATTGATGATAAGAACCAATTAGGGTTTCCGATTTCCCAAGATACCTTCATGTGACTTGGACCACAAGAACTATCCTGTCATATAAGTAATTAAGGTCATGGATTAACAATCTCTTTCCCTAGATGAATTATAGAACTCTGCCGAGTCATTTATATTAGCCATTTCTTTTCCTCTAGATGGTTATGTTGATTTTATTTGCATTGTGATTTTCTTTTATGGAAGTTCCTTGTTCCAAACAGTGGTTTCAATTTCTAGCATTGGTCCACACATCACATGTTCTGATGTCTTTTTTTTTTTAAAAAATAATGGTAGTGTTTTTACTTGATTTCTGACCCAAACCTCCTCTCACGATACTGGAAGATGAGGTGTGTCATCTTGTTGTTATCATATATGCTGATGGTGTGTGAATTCTTCGTCAGAATGCTTCCAACCTGGACAGATGAAATTTTGGTCTGTTGGGTTTACTTAGGTTTCAGTCATCACCATTTTGTTATTTTCAACCTGTTGAATTTCCTATCACAAAGGATACCCTAAACTTCACTCACTTGGGCGTCAACAGCCTTTGATGGTCTATTTGTCTTTGCCATTTCTTCTTGGGTCTTCATTGCAAGGCGTTGGATCACTATACTTGTAGCAAACATAGGCCTTGTTTATTTGGTCAGTTTCAATTTTACATAAATTTTTATATGTTATCATTATCATATAAATTTGTATCACATAATTTACTATACAATTCTAATATTATTTACGAAATTACTTTTAACTTCAACTTTCTGTGTTAAAGTTGAAGTTAGAACTAGAGTTCCATTAACAAACGAGAAAATAGATTCTTAGCCGAAAGATACTTGTTGATGTCCTACCTTTACCTCCCTATTGATGTCTGTTTTCATAGATAGCTTTGATGGTGTTGAGGGCTGCGTCCATGTGCTGTGCGTACCATGTTACTTGTTATAGGCGAGTAGCGCAGATGTTTGTGCTGTGATTGGAATCATCATTATTTATGCTGAATTTGTTTGTTGATATCAAGCTTCTTCTTTTTTCAGAAAATTTAGTTAGTTCATCACCTTATTCATACTGCCGGTTAAATACTTGATATTTCTTCCGCAGGCTGCTTGTGCTCGAGTAACAAATGGATTTAAATTTGTATGGAAGTCAAAGTTCATGTTATCAAAAAATGCTGGTTCTCATTTTCTCAGTTATATTACATTTGTGAGGAACAATATCACACATATATGCAAAATGCAGGCCTTCTTTGATTAACAAATGGCCTCTTCAAGTGAAACATAAACTTATTCTTGAAGATATTATTTGGTAAATTCAGCATTAACTTGGTAAATGAAAGTCATAGGTAAACTTTCTTTATGGTCTTATGGGTCAATCATATCTGTGGACTAAAACATTGCTCAGGTTGATTTGTCGTTAAAAATCCATGAATGAAAGCTTCCTAGATTTGTCGGTCTTTGTCGATTTGATGGATCAGTTAGGTCGATTAGATTGCTAGATTTGTCGGTAAAAAAAAAGGTATAATAGATTAGTAAGTTAGATTGCTAATCTCCACTGATCGATTACTCCGTTAGACCATTAGTTTGATCGATGAGTTGGTCCATTGTGGATTTTTACTTTAAAAAAAAAATAAATTTGTAAATTTATTTCTTGTAATAACATGCAATAATACATTAAAAAGAAATTTCACTTATTACGTTGATTATTACATAAATGTACTGAAAATTTATAAAAGCAACTTGCAGGATCGTTAGAAGTGCAAATGAGTCGTATTGAGTAAATATGATTTAAATTATTTGTAGGTTTACTTGGTAACTGACAATTCAGATACAACTTATTTGAATTTACGTCTCATGTCAATTTGACTTGATGTAATTTAATTTTTAATTATTTTTTATCTTATTAAAAATTAATATAATTTATAAATATTTAAAAATAATTAAAGATGAAATTTAAACTTACAAACATACATTATCTATTAAACTTAAATTATTAAATTATATATAATGTATATAATTTAAGAAAAATCTATTAAAATAAATATAAAATTTTAAAAAATTATAAAATTATTTTGATGTTGATCTATGTGTCAAGAAAATAAAAAATAAACACCTCTTTAAGAATCGTTTGTGCAAACTCGTGCGCATAACGTTAGAAAAATAAAAAACGTGATATTTGAAAGGAGTCGATTTTTTGGGTGGTGTCGTTAGAAATTTTTTTTCAGCAGTACAGATTTATTGGAGGAAGTTTTGATGATATTCGAAGGAATTTTTTTTGGTGATATTTAGAGGAAATTTTGGTAATGTAAAGAAAATTTAGGTTATGTGTAGATGAAATTTCAGTGATGTAGAGGAAGTTTTAATAATTCAAAAAGAAAATTTCGATAGTGTAAAAAAAGTTCTAGTGATATATAGAAAAAAATTTAATGATACGTAGAAAAATTTTAATTGTACTTAGAAAAAGATTTCGATGATACTTAAAAGTTTAAATGATATCAAGAAAGATACTGCACAGGAAGAAAAGCTGTCGGTCGTAGGAGGGGAGGGAGTTGCAGAAGAGATGACATGTTCGTGACAGATTTGACTTTTTTGAACTGGAGAGGTGATCAGTCGTGACAACGTAGATTTAATTTTTTTTACTGTTTAAATTAAATTTAAATTATCTAATACTCATCGTTACAGATGATGAGTATTAGATAATACTCATGTAACACTAGAATGTCAGATCGAATGGAATTTCGACTCCCATTTTTGCGTAATTAATTTCCAACGCTACGACCTCGCGGTTTGAGCGTCGTCGTTCCGCGCCCAAACCCTACAAAACCCAAACAGGAAGCACCATCGATCCAAGGAGTCCGTCCCGTTCACATGCCCTCCGATGGTACCCGAGCTCCCAATGAACCCTAAACTCCTCTCCTCCAAATGGACTGAATCTAAGTTGTCTGATTCTTTCCTCCCCCCCTCTCGTTTCCGCAGGGAGACGTGCTGGAATTGGAAGACGAAGCGCTGGAGCCATTGTTCGACTACAGCCGCGTGCAGCCCGTTAAATCGGTTCCGTTTCTTGACGGTGAGCGAAGAAATGCCTAAAGTTGGGTCCTTTTTCTTTTCGTAATTTTGATGGCTCTGATGGGTTTTCTGATGCAGATGAGACGTTCGAGCCGTTTCCGTACGGAATTGATGGGAAGAAGAGGAAGAGGGGCAAGGATGTGGGAGATCCTACTGTGAGTCGTTTCGTTTGAATTGGTTTTGTTTGCTGTTTGGTGGTTGTTGTTTCCTTTCTTTTGGATGAAGTTGGTTGATATTTTATTTTTCTTGGTTTTTGTAGGGGAAAGATGGGAAGGTGAGTTCTTCTGTTGTGAATCTTGATGAGGAAGAGGAGGGGAAGGAGGAGGAGGAGGATTGGTTGCCATTGCCTCCACAGAACATAGTGAATTCAAAGCGGAATTCTGAGATTGATGAGACAATACAGAAGCTTAGGTAGCTTGGTTCTTTTTTATTCTCTTTTTATCTGTTACGATTGGGTTTATATGTCTAATTCCCCCCTAACGGATAATGCAATGGTTTGTGGAAGAAAAAACTTTGTTGAAACATTATACCACACTTGGTACTTTTAGATTTTGGACTCCTATCATCTGATGGTCCTTTGAAATATTTTAAATAATTAATAGAAATTAATGTACTCAAATTCCTAGATGGTAGTAAAAGAAGATGCGTAGTTACCTTCCCTAGCATCAGATATTCTTGTCTCTTGGATTATCAATGAATTTTTAAAGACTAAAAATACATATGATCACATTGGTACATTTGCACAACAAGTTCAGAACCAAAAAGAAAACTTCTGACAAAATTTGCTTATATCTATTGTATAATTCAGTTCATAATTCAAAGTTGTCACGGAGAATGGTGATGGGAAGGTGATGAGTCTAAAACCCATGCTCCTTGTAAGACATAACATGAATGTCAATTCTGTACATATCAAATCACATGAAATTCCATCTATCAAATACGTTTCATACTACATAAAAACTTCAAACTCGCATGATTCAAATTTTAAATACAGATATTTGGTCCTATATTCCATCATCACAAACATGGTATAAGTTCATTCATTCTCAATCACTAAAAAAGGAATTAAAAGTTTGGACGTATCAAATAGCATCATCTAATAAAAAATCATAGGAAAAAATATGAATCATGCGTTGTCGACATCATATCATCATTTTCTTCTTCACTCACTTCAAATTCTTCTTCTTCTTTGCTATCCTCATATTCATCTTCATCTTCTTCTATCATTGGTTTTTCTCCTCTCCCTTTGGTATGTGAAGAAGTTGTAGTTCTCTTCTTTCTGGCGTGTGATCGAAGAGAAATGGAGTATTCACCGACTCCTAATGCAAGCTCAATGATACCTCAACTAAGACCATCATTTGCAAAGATAAGATCATGTTCTACATTTTTCTCATCTTCCAATCCTTTTAGTAACCATTTATCAAATGAGTGTTGGTGTGCTATGTTCGACGAGAGGAGTGGAGTCTGACAAGACTTGGATGTCACGAGAGGAGGATGGGAAGAGTAGATGACACAAGTAGGTTGGAGTATTGGACAACCATAAGTTGTGAGGATGAAGTAGTTTCAAATGGACATGGGTAGAATGGTACATACACTTTTGATAGAGGGAGGCGTTTCATGGCTGATTGAGAGACACATTCATGTAAGTGTAGATTGGTTTTTTTTTTTAAATTGGGTGGGTTGAATCAACCCATTTAACCACTTCACCATAGTGGTTGCCTTTCACTATGGTTAAAGGAACTTTGCAAGTAAATGTTGATGCAATTGTGTCACCTAATTAAAGGGCCTTGCTTTGGTTGTTTGCATGGTGACATCTCTGAAAGTTGCCTCACCTTGTTGCCTGGTCACCATAGGCAACCACCTTAACAACATTGTCATAATTCTTAACCATGGATTATAAATTCACTTTATGATAATATAGTTGGTTGGTTATTATGAGTTTGTTCTAAAACTCAGATTTTGTGAAGTTTAGGTTTCATGTGAGTGCTTAAACCATAGTTAGTTGTTATGTAATATACAATCATCAATTGCAAAAAATTGTCTGTGAGACACCTAATTTCCTATCTCCAAATTTTACAAAGTTGGATGGGGCCAAATCAAGTCGTTGCCTTGGATCTCCTCAGTGTGCCTTGGTTGCTTCGTTACCTTAATCCCTTCTATTGCCTTTTTGAAATCTAAAACTTTTGGTGGTGATTTTTTGCCTTTCGGACGGAGTTTTATTTTCTTCTAATGTTCTATATTTCTATTTTTTATTTTGGTTCCTTAACATCACTTCTTGGCATGTGCTTGTTGACTCTTCTCTTGTTATTTTTTCTTAATCCTTCCTTTTTTAAAATTTTTTCATACAAATACATGTGTTCATTTTCCAAATACATTGATTTTTTTTTCTCTTTACGTTTTCTATCCACATACTTGTAAAATAAACAATATATTACTAAAATCCAGTTTATTTGTTAGAAATTTTAAATATTCGAGTATGAATAGAAGAAGGCATATATGTAGAAATTATGTTACATCAATATTTTACTTTGTTATGCATTATAGGTTTTATGGTATTTGGTCACATTATCATTTAGTTGAATGAATGGATCATTGTTGTCATGTTATACATGTATTTCTTTTTTTCCATGTGATTGATCACCTTTCTTCAGTCAGGCTATTATCTCACCTCTTCCTTATTGTCTCTTGCCTTATTTGTTTTTTAGGTTTGTCACTTCACCTTAATTATTTTAGTTTAAATATTAAAGGGGTTTGGTTTTGGAGATTTTCTAGAGATTTTCCTCCATTCTCTTGATAGTGACCCCCAGGTATACCTGGGAAGTGGTCATTTAAATTTGGTTACTTGTTTTTCAGCTTGACAGTTAGCCTGACTTGTTGCATCCATCTTTCTGAATTGCAGTTTATTTTTTAGTTAAGATTCATGTGCTCAATTCATGCATTTTTGTATGATATGGGTGGTAACTTTGATTCTCCTATTCTGTGCTTATTTTTTACGTAGCAATTCAACTAGGATGTATTTTACGTAAAAAGCATTGTAGCATGACATGTGTTCCATTTATCATAACATGTAGGTTAAACAAGATGGAATTGGCATCGTTTGCCCATACATCACACATTATACTTGATGAAGTTATTGAAACTGCAAAGGCCCGGATCACAACTTCAAGATCTGCTGCTGAATCTGTAGATAAACAATCCGAATCAGAAGCTCAACGAAAGACACAGGTTGAAAAGCAGAAAATTGTTGTTTGCATTCAGGCCAAGGATGACAACAAACAGTTTCGTGTTTACAAGGTGATGGTTCTGAATTCTGTGTGCTGGCTGCATATAGATTGAGTAGGCTGGATCTTGTGTCATTTTTGATATACAAATTATATCTTTTTTTCTTGAAAGCTTCCATGACCTTAAGCAGACCAATATGTGCTCCTTGAAAAATGTGGGCAAGTGCTTTGTTCTATTTGTACGGTCATTTATTATAAGGAAATAGGAATCAAGTTCTATCATTCTCCTATTTCATGTTGCACTTGGATCGTAGGTGCACTATTCTTCATTGCCAAGATACATTGTTTTTTATACAATACGTGTGTATTGAATCTCATTGCCGAACTCTTTGAATGAAATTCAAATTTTTTTAATGGGCCAATTTTCTGATGAGATTTCAAATGCTTGTGAATTCAGTATCATGATTTTGGGTTATTACAATCAATAATAGCACTAAAAAGGAAACAGACATACTGTGTGTTCTATCTGTTTTCCACATAAAAAATGTTTAACATTGACCTCTTAGTGTATGCCCTTGTTGGTCATCCAGAAAGTTACATGCTAGTGTTTTGGCCATATTTACTTTAATATGGGCTTTCATCCTCCTGAAGGATCAGCAACTCAGATCTTTTAGGCTGGTATTCTCATAACTTATGATTCGTTCCATTGCATTAGTTCATGATATTGAATATCCTTTAGCAAAATATTATATACGTTCATAATTCTAGTGCAACTCGTCTCCTCTGCATCAGTAATATATTTTCAGATCGATGAAGCCTTTTTTGTTTCTTGTCTCCATGCCCTGCTAGAATGAATGGAGACAGAATTCGTATTGTCAGTATTAGGGGTTTTTTAGGGTAATTTTAGATGTCTTTTTACCTAGTTTCAAATCTAGGGTCTTTTCCTTAACAAAAAAGTAGAAGACTAATTATGTTATTCTTATTAATTTGTTGGCATTAGACGTTATTCTTCCCCCCACATCTTACCAAAAATCATATCTTGCTTTCTCTGCAGGACGACAAATTAGATAAGCTCTTCAAGTCCTACGCTGAAAGATTGAAGCTAAACTTCGAGAAATTGGTGTTCTGCTTCGATGGGGACAAGATCTGCCCAGGCGCCTCTCCCCACAGTCTTGGAATGGAAGATGGTGATATAATTGAGATGTATGCCAAGTCTTGCTAAGTCAGCGTATGAGACTAACTTCTGCCAGCGCTGAGGATTGAAGTTTTCACTGCTGATGGTGAAAGACAATTATTGGGTTAGTTCTACACCTTTGTGATTAGTGTATTTTACCGTGGATGCTGTGATTAGAAGAAATCTATAATATTCTCTACTTTTGTGGGGCGGTGATGTCTCTTAACTTGGAAAGTGCATGCGTGGTAGAAATGTTGGCATCAATCAAAAGTAGGCACACAATGTCCTTAGAAGAATCTTTTTTTTATTTTTTCTGAAGAAACATATTCATCTGTAAGTAAATTTATTGCATACACTCTAGAGTCGGTTGTTTATTTGCTAGAAAGTTCTAGAACTCTTTCAGGGACCAAACTAACATTGGTTAATTGTACTTGTTTATTTACAATTAAAATCCAATCATACATGAATACATGAATGATTGAGATTGAAATCTAATGATATCCATACAGAATTATGGTATGCATATGGATGTCATAATTGCAGCTTTATTTGTATGTCATTCAAAAATAACCCTAGCTCTAAAATCTAGAAGTTGTTTCCCCAAGATATGTTCAATCAAACACTGCTGGGGATTTGGTATTTTATTGCATCCTTTTTTCATTACCAAACTTGTTAACGGGTGAGCTTTTACCGTCCATTTGTTTTTCTTATGAAAGAATCAAGGTTACAATTTACATATATAATGACAATTAACAGAGCAAGGTTCATATGAACAAGTGTTTTTGTATTATTCTGTGAGCCCCCACTGATGGAAATGGTCCTTTAAATCCCTGAAGGGTAAAGTGTCTTGCTTTTCGGCTTTCCAAAAAGAACTTTCTAAACGAAATAGAATTATTAAAAAAAAATGTATTAAATACATTTACAGGCTACAATAATAGTTTTTACATAACTTCAAATTAGTGTTGTACAACTTTAATTTAGAAATAATTTTAATTTAAAGTTGTAAAAATTAAAGATTTGTTATTTCTGATCTGCGAACCTTTGCGTTGATGACCCTGCGTCTTGTCAAACTTTCGCATCCTCAACGTTCTTTAATCTAATTTTGATACATTTTTGTTGGGCTATTTATTTTTGGTATAAATTATTGATTATAATTATTTGTTAAATAAGTATATTGTTATCAAATAAGTATATCATGTGTTTATAATTGTTCATTTTGCAATATATACATAGTACATTATTTGTTAAATTATTATTTTTGTATTAAAATTTTCAATTGAAGTATATGTAATTGTAGTAAATTCATTATATAATATTTAATAATTTTTATGTTATTACATAAGTTTTAGAAAATTTTTTCATTTTCTATAATTATACAAATACTCAAAAATATTCTTTGATGTGAACAAATGTTAAAAAAAAAAATTTCAAAAAATTACTTTTAAAATTTACCTTGAAAACTGATTTTCAGATTTATCAATTTTTTTTTAAAATTATTTCCTAAGTACGCCCTTAAGGCCATGAGATGACCCTTCTCTCCATGACAGAAAGTCATGAACTCAACAAGCAACATTTCAAAAAAAAAGAAAAAAAAAAAAAAGCCGACAACAACAACAAACAACGTTTCTGCCTTAATTTTCTTATTGGGTATCAAGTACACAAAGTGTGTACTCGTTTATGGTCCTTTTTTATTCCATTCTTGATTTGCTTCTTTCTGATTTTTCACTTCAAAGAATCCATTGAAATGACCAAGGAGACAATACAAATTTTCAGTCCATTCCAGTCATTGTTTCAAATAAAACTAACAATTAATGAACCATTTCTGTTTTTCTGACATTACCATGATCTCAATTTAATTGAAGTTTTTTCTTGACTTAGGTCTCTGTCGATCTCCAATACTTTTTTTGACAAACCTCTCATGATAGAATAGAAGATCTACCATGTCATTTCCTGCCAACATAAAGGATAGTGTACTGTTTATGGAAATTCAACCCATATGACAAAGGATGTCAAATAAACACTTGTACTAGTGTATCATAGACATGGAAGATCATCTTCATAAACCATGCATGCCTGTTGGTGAGGATAGAATGAGAATACTAGTGGTTCAATGCTTAAAGAGGACTGCTGTCTCATACCCCTTGCAAAGAGAAAGACCATGCATGGAGGAGGAACAATCAAGAATTGGATGACATTGTTGCATTCTGCCATCATGAGGTTTGAGTTCTTCTGCAGCAGCAAAACTCTTGAGGTGCATAGTATATGCTAGCATTTTCAAAACAATCTGGTCTACGCAAATTCAGATTTATGGAAATTATCAAATGGTGTTGAAGCACAGGGCACAGACCATATATATATATTAGCATGTTAAGGTGCATAAAATGGAGAATGATCCCATAAATCCCATAACATGAAGCCTCATGGAATGTAAAGATCAGGTAAAACAATCGAAGCCAACTGCGATTACCCTGGGAATTCGTGATTGACGGTCCTGAAATGCATCAAGCATGTCGATGATTAGCACAGAAGAGATGTTCCTTGACATGATTGTCTGTTGGAGATCAATTCACAGCCCTCATGCTGAAATCCCAAAGTTTCTTTGCAAGTTCTGTGTCCGTAGACCTGGTGCTTCCTTCATGAACGCTACTGTTATTGAAGTACTTGCCACTGATGCCACGCACCTGAGGATGCAATGCAACGTAGCATGTTGTTGCTGCACCCTGCACAATGGAGGGGATGAGTAATCCATTTAATAAGTTGAGATGCAATCGTGGAAAAGCAGGAAGATTTGTTGATGTGCTTATTGTACGATTCTATCACAGATTTGAGCCGTTGCTAGACACAATTTTTATCCTATTTAACTTGAATAAATTGTAGTAGATCCAAGTCCATTGACTTCTACACTGTTGGATCCATCGGCTCCATTTTATGCATCAGTATGAATGAATCAAAGGTTTCAATCAAAAGAGAACATTATTGATTTCTAGATTAGAGGGTAGGACATCAACTTACCTGCTGAACATTCTTTAGTAATAATTTCCCAGCAGTCCTTGCTACAACTGTTCCATACAGATCATTACCAAAACGTCAGCTGATGATCTCGGGGAAGCTAAACTAACAGATATAGCAAGGTAACCAATGATGGGATGGCAGTCTTCTACTTCATTAAGAGAGAAGAGATCTTATATTCAAATCCCAATAACAATACCATCAATATCAAAACAGACATAGCAAGTCATTCTTCGAGATTTGTTTTATTAAAATTAATTAGTAGGATGGATTATATTAATTCGAATAGAATGAGAAACAAATTGAAATAATTTACAAACAGAATGGCACTAAAACTACATTTCTAGAGAGAGTAGATAATGATTTGAGAATATTGGTTGAAAAAGGTGAAAGAATAAATTTCATATAATGTTTCCATCATTAACAGTAAATAAAATAGAAAGGGTTCAACAGACTTTTTGCTGGAGACAACTCCAATATTGTGGTCGGGTGTAGGACTAAATGAAATTCCATTTTCAAATCCAAGAAATTTTTTCCACCCAATGTCACAGAAAACCTTTGCATCACTCCCCTTGCAAACCCTGGCAATGTCTCACTTGCAGCTGGCCTGCATCACTGCATCAGGTTGGGGGCCTCACTATCAGATCTGTGGTGAAGAGTTGAAGACAAGGTAAGTGACAACAGCTTTCCATTCTTTGCTTTCCGAAAACGCAAATCATTAACAGTCCACAACAGTTGTGCTCCCCTCTCAACAGCCGTGTTCAACCAAAGTCAGTCCCCTTGACAACAGGCTATCCATGGTCCCTTGACTGTGGAATCCCTTCAATCAACATGCTAGAAGGTTTGCATTCTCATGCTGCAGAATCCCTTCTTGCAAGGGAAAAGCGTAAGCGGGGATCACTCTCTGGAACTTTCGTAACGGTCAGATTCTACTAGGTTGAATAAACATAGACCATCCAATTTAACACCAGGGAAGTATAATCTATGTTGTAGTTACATAACCATATTAATATGATAAATATAAAGTACATGCATCCCATATGTATATGTATAAAACCATCCATTAAAGCACTTTTGGTGAACATTAAAAGTTATGGAACAAATATTTGAAGCCTTACAGTCTATTATGCTGTGATATCGTAATAAATTAGTGAGTATGGATCCTGGATGTAGTGAATTAGCAGTAATCTGCACTCCCTCTTCCTGCATAATTAACAAAACTTTGTATAAGCTTCTTCTCATTGAATAAATACAAAATTTTATATAAACCAGTCTTCTAGTTTAACAGTATATTAATCCAACCAGAGCTATGAGAAGTCGGTAAATGAATGGCATGTCATCTGTGATATGTCTAGTTATCATCAAATAGAATAGTTTGCAAACTTGTATGTGCTTACTGGTAGTTTAATTTGATGCTTAAGGTCCAAAAAATCAGGTTATGGTTTGAGATAATTCATTGATCATTGCTGAAGTTGAGATCAAGATACTAGCATACATACCCTCAGATGTTGGGAAAGTTCGTTAGCGTGCAGTACATTAGCAAGCTTTGATTGCCCATATGCTTGGATGCTGTTATACCTGTGGGTGACAAACCAAACGATCAAGCATTGCAATGTGTAGAAGCATCAAATATGCCCTTAAACTTGATTACATCAATTTTTAATCTGCAAAGAAATATCTAGTTGCAAATTAAAATCCATAACATATATTACCCTGATTCTTCATTGATTTTGTCAAACCTAATTCCTTCAGTATATCCAAATAGTCTGTGTGCCTCGGATGAAACAATAACAATCCTTCCCTCTTTCTTGCCATCACTGGATGCCCTCTTCATGCTCTCCAACAATAGATTTGTTAAAAGAAAGTGACCTGCATGGCATGAATATTGTCATGAATCTAAGTAGAATAGCCAATATAAATCCCAAACTTCGATGAGCTTTAACCTCACAAAACAACTTTATACATAAATAACTTATCAAGAAAGAAACCATAATTGAACAAAAGACATAATGCAAGATATCCACAATAAGAATGTAACGGATGATAATTCATATATTATTTCTTCTGTGATGAATCTAAAAGAAATAAGAGCATCAGTTTATCTTCCATACCATTTATGATTTGGCAAGAATTAGGTTAATTATTGATCTTTTAGATATCAGAGTCATCCTTAAGAAGACTTCTTGCTAATGCTTGATTGAACAGGTGGAGTTGCAGTGGTAAAAGGGAAATCTAATAAGATTAAAAAGATCAAGTCCAACACCTCAAATTGCTGCAGATTTGTGAACACAGGATAATGAAAACCAACATTAAAGAAGTTCTAGTGCCATATCAGCATAGCCAAACGGAATGGAAATTAGTTACCTAAATGATTGGTTGCAAACTGCAACTCGTAACCATCATGTGAAAGTGAAAAAGGGGTGGCCATAATGCCTGCATTGTTGCTTCAATGAAGAAAAGGGAGAATGACAATGTAATTTCCAAAAGTTATGACTTAAGAGTTATTTCAAAAGATTATCATATAAATTTAAAAATAAGTGGCAATCATATCATAAAAAGTACCATCCAAGCTGTCATCTTACATAAGAATATTCAGTGGTCGATTTAATCCTTCGAACTCTGAGGCAAACTTCCTTATGGATGCAAACGACGTGAGATCCAGCTCCAAGACATCAAGTTTGGCGGATGGTGTTTCCTTCAGAATAGCTTCTTTCACCTTGCCTCCAGCAGCTAAGTTTCTTACAGACATGATAACATGAACACCACGGAGTGCAAGAACACGTACTGTTTCAGCACCAATACCACTCGATGCTCCTGTCAAAATAACAAGCAGAGACCAATAACTTGCTAAACAATAGAACATGGGAAAAGCTTGGACGATCTATAATCATTGGGCGTAATCATAGAAATGTGAGATATCTAGTTCAAAAATAATTATAGAAAGAAAAACAGAACACGTACAACTACACAAATAAAATGAACCAAATGAGACAGACCCAACCATCCAACCAATGTCAATCACAACAAGAACCCCAATTTAAACACAAACATGAAAAAAAAAAGGGTAGGAGATTTCCTTCTCACCCAATAAGAAAAACAAGGAGAGTCGAAGGAATGAATGAAACCCAATGCTTTAATTTGGCTTTTAAAGTACATATAATAAACATGACTAAACCCTAAACCCTAACTAAAACTACAACCAAGAAGCATACCCACACACAAACCCAAATCATCGCTGCTGAAATCGAACCCAGTATGATGAAGGATTAAGATTGGACAAGTGGAAGGGTAAGGGCGAGGGTGAGAACGGAGGTCAACCGGTAACGATGGCTGTGAGGCCGCTCCCATCTATTCCCTCCGTCACCTCCTCGGCCGTGGAATACCAGTTGAACCCTGACGCCCCTTTCTTGCTGAACGGCCACATCGCTCTCTCTCTCTCTCTATGGAACCCAACCCAACGGCAAAGACGAGATGCAGTGGCCTTGGCGTAGAAGTAGAAGAACGACGATCGACGATCAGGTGGCGCATCTGCCGAGTGCCGACTTCAATTCTCCACCGAATCCTAAAATATCTGACATGACACTGTCACCGGAGCGGTTGTTATTTTTGAACATTAAATTTAGTTAATTATATAAAATAAATCTGTATAATTATAATTTAATTATATAAATTATATATTTATAAGATTTTTTCTAATATTTCATTGAATTATGACGTAACTGTACGAACTTTTGTGTACAATGAATCAATATTTCATTGAGTTAAACATAAACTTATTTCATATAATTAGTTAAATTTAATCAAACGATTTAAAAATGATATCACTATAAATGATATTTTAATAACATCACTAAAAAAATCTACTCTCAAATTATAATACACACATTTTTATTTTATAATTTATTATATAATTTTAATATTATTTATAAAATTACATTTAACTCAAACTATTTATAATTTGAAGCTGACTCTACACGGTAAAATCAAATAAAACCACTCATTCTATAATTTTTATATATATATATTTAAAATTTTATTATAAAAGTAGATTTTGTTAAATATTTATTGTAAATATAATTTTTATTTAAAATAGATTTTAATTAATATATATATATATATCATAAAATAAATACTTACAATAATTTTAATTGATTGCAACGAGAACCCCAGGCATCACCATCTTTAACATTTTCTTTCCCTCATATTTTATTATTTAGGGTTTGTCACATAAGTCTTATATTTTGGTTTGATTTTTAAAATCATTTTTAATATTATTATTACTATATAAAATTTAATATATAAATTTTCATCACCTTATTTATAGAGATGTCAATGAGTTGTGCTAGCACGGCCCAGCACGACTAGGTACGACACGAATTTCAGCATGAAATAGGCACGGTCCGGCCCAACATGAGACTACTAGGTGGGTGGCGGACTCGCGGGAGGGGGGAGGGTCGAAGGGGAACATTGGTCATCGGGTTGCGAGAGGGGGGGGGGACCCGGTCGCCAAGTTGTGCGGTCGACGGGAGGGAGGGGGCTGAATGGGTTGTGTCGCCAGCAGGGGGGATAGGCCGTTGGGTTGTGTGGTCGGCGGGGGGACTGGCCATCGGGTCATTGGGCCGACAGCCAGGGTGAACGGTCATATGCGCCAGTGCGCGGGAGGAGGCTGAAAGGGTCGTGTCACTAGCGGGGGGATGGGCCATCGGGTTGTGCGGCTGGCGGGGTGAATGGTTGTGTGCGCGGTAGGAGGCAGAATGGGTCATGTGGCCGGCAAGGGGACTGGCTGCCGGGTCATTGGGTCAGCAGCCGGGGTGAACTGTCACGTGTGCCAGTGCGCGGGAGGGGATTGAATGGGTCGTGCCACTAGCGAGGTGGATGGGTCGCCGAGTCATTGGGTCGATCATCGGGTTGTGCGACCGATGGGGTGAACGGTTATGTGTGCGGGAGGAGGCAGAACAGGTCGTGTGGCCAGGGGGGATTGGCTGCCGGGGTGAACAATCACGTGCACCGGTGCGCAGGAAGGGGCTGAATGGGTCGTGTCGCTGGTGGGGGGGATGGGCTATCGAGTCACTGGGTCTGCCACCAGGTTGTGCAGCCAACGGGGTGAACGATTATGTGTGTGGGAGGAGGCAAAACGGGTTGTGGCCAACGGGGGGACTGACCGTCGGGTCGACAGCTAAGTTGAACAGTCGCGTGTCCGATGGGGCATAGGAGGAGGTAGAACGAGTTGTGTCACTGGCGGGGGGGATGGGCCGCCGGGTTGTGCGACTGGCGGGGTGAACGGTCATGTGCGCAGAGGAGGCAGAACAGGTCGTGTGGCCGGTGCGGGGATGGGTTGCCGGGTCAATGGGTTGACGAGGTGAACGGTCGCGTGTGCGAGAGGAGGCAGAATGGGTTGTGTGGCCAGCGGGGGGATGAGTCGTCGGGTCATTGGGTCGACAGCCGAGGTGAACGGTCGCATGTCCGATGGGGCATAGGAGGAGGCAGAACGGGTCATTGTGTGGCAGGCAGGATGGGCCAATGGGGAACCGTGCCTGGGTCGACCGCTAGGTCACGGCTTGCAAGGTGCAACGTAGTAACAATCGGCCCACTTCCACGCAATGGGCAGCCTGCTTCCACCCAACGGGTGGCCCAATTCCGCGCAACGGGCAGCTGGCTGCCTAGTGAAATGGTCGGCTACCACCTCAACGGCTCAACCAACTTTTCTCTGTAAATTGAGGGAGTTGAATTTTGTTTTTCACCCAACTCACTCATCATCTCCTTCACTCCAAATTCTCTAAACTCTAATCTCAATTCTCAAATTTTCTCACTCAAGTCAAAAACAATGGCACACTACCAAGACCAAAGTTCTGCAGGCTATGGATATCCTCAAGAAAACTTTCCTGAAGCTAAAGTAACACCATCAATGGAGACTACTGGAGCTTCAACTTCAATTGTGCCACTGAGGAAGTCTCGAAAGAAAGCTTCCATCTGGTCAAAATACACAATCATGATGAAAGCTATGGCAAACAGCACAGAAGAGGAACGAGCCTTCTACAACCTTTGTAACATCGACTTCTCTTGCAAAACGTCTGGCGGTACAGATTATTTAAATAGGCATATTAGTACATGTGAAAATAGGAATAAAGATAAAACAATTCAAATCCAACTTTCTTTTACTCCTAAGATTAGTGTTAGTTCATGGACTTATGATTCTAAAAGGGCTAGAGACTTGCATGCTAGATTTATTTATTCAGAAGACTTACCAATAAGTTTTAGAGGAAATAAACATTTTGATAATTATATTAGTAAAACATATTGTCCACAATATAAACGTGTATCTAGAAATACTATTAGGTCAAATATTATGATTTCATTTAATAAGCTTAGATTAGAACTTATTAATGTTATAAGTACAATAATGATATGTATAGCATGCACTTCAAATATTTGGTCGGGTAGAATTAAGGATGGGTACATAACTGTAACTACATATTATATTGATCAAAATTGGATTTTACAAAAAAAATTAATAGGATTTAGAAAAATTCAACATCCACATACTACTGAAACAATTTTTGCAAACATTATGGAAATTTTTGATTTATATGAAATTAGAAATAAAATAGGTAGTATAACTTTTAATAATGCAGCTAATAATACTGCAACAATACCAATGTTTAAAACTAGAATAAGTCCACCAAATGATTTTAAATTATTTTACCAAAGATGTATGTGTCACATAATTAATATTATTGTACAATCAGGTGTAAAAGAAATTAAAATTTATATTGAA
>JAMKPZ010003781.1:0-20647 GCA_024699675.1 Amphibolis antarctica | reverse complement strand
GGAGTGTGAGGAGTTGTTGCCGGTAGGGCTCGGGAACCTCTTTGCTAATTTTCGTTTCTTTTCTGTGTTGTTCATCCCCAAGGTTTACAAGTTCAATTTCATCTGTGGATGCTATGCCTGTAGACTCGGGTGGTTGAACCCATGGGTCTTCTTCTTCGGATTCTTGGCTTTGCAAGTAGGGGCCGTCAACATCTCTAGTGGCTTATTGACCTTCAAGCTGGAAGGGTGCTGGACGATGGTTTTGGCGGGAGCGGTGCCCGTGGTTTTCTGGCTGGGTGCCGGGTAGGTGAACCAGCTGCCGGTTCGAGGTAGTGACGGACCCCGGAAGTGCTTCAAAGGGGACGATGATGGACTTGCCGTGCTCATCTTCCCGAGGTGTTGTCGTCAGGCCCCATCAGTTGTTCTGGCCGCCAAGCATCCATAAAGAGTGAGGGGCAGAATGCCCCTAGTTCTGCCCTGGTGGGAGGAACCGGCTGCCAGGTAGATGGGAGGCAAAAATCGGGTGAAGTTTCGGAAGAGAATGCAACAGGCCGGTCTTGTTTACTGGCTTGAGGGGAGGGGCAGAATGCCCCTAGTTCTATCCCGGAGTGTTGGCCAGCATTTTGAAAGATGTTGCCCAGACTGAGTAGGCTAGCTGTCCTGACTCCATGATGCAGTGCCCTTATTGGTGGTTGATGGTTTCCAACTAATCTGGCCGGTGCCCGATGGATTGGTGGTTTGCTGTGTCGAGCGAGAGACTTGGTATGATTGCCAAGTCCCGGTTGACTTGATCGGGTTGCCAAGTCAGTGGCTGCTGAGGACGCAACTGTCGGCGCACTTGTGCGTGGGATGCCAAGCCCTACTGTTGAAGGGGTGGGTTCCGGCGTGAGTCGCGCGGAAGCCATCAGGCTTGCCTTCTAATGTTGATGACCTACAAGCCTGGAGTGTTCCCACCTAGGTCATCAGGTGGGTGCTGCTATGCTAGTTTGAAGGAGAGGGGGAAGTAGCACACCTTGTCGTCTCCTTTCCCTATACAAACCAGTCAGACGCTACATCCATTTCTGAAGTTCCTCCCTGTAGGATTGACACTGGTGAGGGAGGTCGGTGAAGAGTTGGGTCCCCGGTGCACACCGGAGATTCTCCGAATAGTCGCAGTAGGCCATCTTCTGGCTCTTGATCTAGTTGTGGGTTGTCCTCCCAAGGCTCCATTCGTCTGGACAGATAGTCATAACCATTTGGGTTTTGGAGACCCGGAGGTGTGGCGGTAGCTGGTTCCGGTGTCGGGTGCGGTGACCCAGACGATGCCACAACTGCTACAGATTGTCCTGGGTAGTAGTAATTTTCTGCCAGTATGACGATGACCTCTCCCTTCCATAGGAACTTAAGCATCCTATGAAGGGTGGAAGGCACAATGGAATTTTGGTGGAGAAATGGGCGGCCTAGGATAAGATTGTAGCTTGGGGGAATGTCTACCATGTGCACAAGAACCTTGAAGGCGGCTGGTCCGATGACGAGTTGGAGGATGACTTCACCTTTGGCTTCGTGCAGAGTGCCGTCGAACCCTCTCATCACCCAGTCGGTGGGGAGCAAGTCTTGCTCTTTGATTCCCAGCTTGTGCAGGACTTGTAGCAAGCACAGGTTTAGCCTGGATCCATCATTGATCATTACCATGGGGATGCAGAGGTCCTTGTATTGCACCCGAATGTACAAGGACAGGTTGTGGTCGGTCCTGGCTGGTGAGAGGTCTAGATCTAAGAAGTAGATGAAAGAGGGGACCGTTACTGTGGCCACCATTCCTTCTATGGCCCTAGGAGTGAGACCTTGGTCCACTTTGGCTATCTGTAGCACTTTGAGGAGAGTTTCCTGGTGCTCAGTAGAGGATCGGAGCAGATCCCATAAGGAGATGTCAGCCCATATCCCTTGCAGCTGGATTGATAGGTTCAGGAGTGACCGCGACTGGATGGCCGGTGCTGAGGAGGCGACTGCCGGCCCTGCTGAAGCGGCAGCCGATGGTCAGTTATTGGTTGAAGTTTGTCCTGCTATTCCCGGGATGGAGATTCCTCTAGGGCATCGGCGACATCAACACGGGTGGTCAAGGCCCATGACCTGAACCTGGTCGCCCACCTTGTCTCCTTTATCCTCAACAACACGATCCTACCGAAGGGGGGACATTGGGACAAGATTAGCGTGGTGACTTACCTCGCGACATTCATGGTGGTAACTAGTTGCCAGGTGAACTGGGCAGTGGCAGTCTAACGCCAGATGTGGAGCGTGGTCTAACTGGGTCGGCGGCCTCCCAACCAGTTGCTGTTCAACGAGGCCATGGTCGAGTTGGCAGGCTTCTTGCGCATTTCGGGTCCGGCAAAAGGTCCCGCTCCCGACTCGGCCCATCACGGTGGTCGACCTTGGCCATTACGAGAGGCTCGCTTCTAACCAGTCCAGCTCGTCTGCTAAGACATCTATTCCATCCAAATGTCTTCTTCCAAATTTCCATGTAAGAAGGTTGTCTTGACATCCATTTGTTCAAGTTCTAAATCACAAGCTGCAACAATAGCCAAGAGAACCCTGATGGATGTATGACATACCATAGGAGCAAAAATGTCATGAACATCAATGCCTTTTTTCTGGGAGTAGCCTTTGGCAACAAGCATTGCTTTATATTGAACTCCCTAGTTGCCTTATGTCCCGACTTTCTTCTTGAAGACCCACTTGCAGCCTACAACATTCTTACCATGAGGATGCTTCACTAAGTTCCAGGTTTGGTTCTTATGGAGGGACTAAAGTTCCTCTTCCATGGCTGTCATCCACAGGCTAGCATTCGGATCCTTCATAGCAGCTTCATATGTGGAGGGTTCTATAAAGTCCTCCACCTCAACAGCTACCTGTAGAGCAAAAGCAATTAAATTGCTATAGCCATACCTGACGGGAGGATGGACATTCCTTCTGGGTCGGTCCTTTCCAATTGTCCTAGGTGGTAGCTCCTCCACCTCCTCCTCCCTATTGTCAACCTCCTACAAATTCTCAATATCATCATTTTCCTTGGTCTTACCATGCTCAGGACTACATGGCAATGTCGAGGGTAGCTCCGCCTAATCAGGCATGGAGTGATGCAACTCTGGTGATTCTCCCAATGTTGATTTAATTGTGGTTTGCAACATAGATTTTTCATTAAAAGTAACATCACGACTACGAATTATTTTACCTGAATCAGCATCATAAATTTTGTACCCTTTTACTCCAATACCATAGCCAATGAATATTTCTTTCTTGGCCCTTGGTTCCAGCTTACCATTGCTAACGTGGTAATAAGCTGGGCACCCAAATATTTTCAACTTGGAGTAGTTTACAGATCTGTTCATCCAAACATCAAAGAGTATATTTCCATCTAAGGCACTAATGGAAACCTGTTCACCAGAAAGGAAGCTGTGTTGATAGCTTCTGCCCAGAACTTCTTTTCCAAATTTGCATGTGACAACATGCAACGTACCTTCTCAAGGAGTGTCCTATTTAGCCTTTCTACCACTCCATTCTGTTGAGGTGTGTTTCTAACTGTGTAGTGTCTTGTGATGCCTTCTAACTTGCAAAAGTTCTCAAATTCATGAGAACAGAATTCTAGGCCATTATCTGTTCTTAGATACTTCACTTTCCTATTTGTCTGGTTCTCAACCTACAATTTCCACTGCTTGAAGCAAGCAAATGCCTCACTCTTATGCTGCATAAAGAAAAACCAACTCATCCTGGAATAATCATCAATAACAGATAGGAAATATCTAGAACCTGCCAAAGAAGGCTACCGAGATGGTCCCCAACAATCTGCATGGATATAATCAAGTACTCCCTTGGAAGTATGCTATCCACGTCCAAATGACACTCTCTTCTGCTTCCCATATACACAATGTTTGCACATATCAATGCATGCAAACTTGTGGCCAACGAACCTGTCCATGCTACTTAATTTCTGCATACCCTTCTGCCCCATATGTCCCATCCTGGAGTGCCAAATGATAGAAAGATCTTGCTGCTCAAATGTAGCTGCGGCTGCTATTCCTACAACTAGAGTGCCTTGCAAAATATATAATGGACCAGACTTAGCTCCTTTCAACACAACTAATGAGCCTTTCAAGACAATAAGTTTACCATCACCTCCTGAATACCTATAGCACCTTTTATCAAGAGCCATCAAAGAAATCAAACTCTTCCCCAAATTTGGGATGTGCCAGACGTCCTCCAGAGTTCTAATAGTCCCATCATGCAATTTAAATTTAACAGTGCCAACACCTGCACAAGTACATACATCATCATTGGCCAAGGTAACTTGGCCTCCCTCCATCTGCTCATAAGTGTCAAAATACTCCCTAGTTGGAGTCATATGATGTGATGCACCTAGATCCAAAATCCAATGGCTATTGGAATATACACTGCAACAAACAATAAGGGAAAAATCACCTTCAGAGGCTGAATCTTCTACAACAACTGCTTTCCCTTTACCTTTCAAATTGCGACAATTGGCCTTCCAGTAGCCTTTTTCTTTGCAATAGTTGCAAGTATCTTTAGAATACTTGCCCCTAGACTTGCTTCTGCCTTTGCCCTTGTTATTGAACTATTTCTAGCTTCTTCCTCTAATTTCCTGCTAATGTACTAACAAGCCTAAGCCACTGGCTTCACCTGTACCATGTTGTACCATATGCCTTAGCTCTTTCGAATGGAGGGTAGATCTCACCTCCTCTAGGGTAATAGAATCCCTACCAACAACACAAGACTAAACAAAATTTTCAAACGACAAAGGCAAAGAACATAAGAGAATAAGTGCAGCATCCTCATCTTCAATGGTAACACCTATGTTTCTCAACTTCATGAGAATAGCATTTAGCTGATCTAAATATTGTTTCAGTGGTGTACCCTCCTTCATCTTCACAGAGAACAGTCTTTGTTTCAAAAGTAGTTTGTTTATCAATGGCTTGGTCATATAGAGTGACTCTAGTTTCTACCACAGTCCCAAAGATGTGCTCTCATCAGCAACTTCAATTATAATTTCATCTGACAGGCAAAGAAAAATTGTGTAATGTGCTTTCTCCTCTTGTTGAGCATATTCTGTGGAATTCTTATCAAGATCTGATCCATCATTCAATGGGGTCCAAATGCCTTGCTATTTCAACAAAGCCCTCATCTTGATTTTCCACAGGCAAAAACTATTTTTCCCATTGAATTTATTGATCTTCATTCCAAGAGTAGGCATGATTTCAAATGCCAAATTCCACAAGCACACACAAATATCCAAAATGAAGCAAGTATACAACAAATAATTCTGCCAAAGGATTGCCTAATATATGCAACTATATAACTGATTTCTCCCAATTTAAATCAACCACGAATCTTATTCAAAGATTCCAGCAAATGTTGAAATGAATTTCAAACCAATCAGAAATATATTTCAAATGGTTTCAAGCCACAAATGAATCCCAAATCAAAAACAAAAAAAATTACAGCACGAGTATGAAAAACACTCCAATTGCAAAATTTAACCTAATTGATCAACCAAATGCCAAGAGCAATATCTGATTCTATGTTCCACGAAAAAGCCCCAAATTTCTTCCACAAACATAGCACAACATGAGGAAGGATCAGAAGGCTTACAGCCGTATTCTAGCAAGTGGAATACCAGACACGCAGGTTGGCGTTCTAGGAGGTGTAGATCAATGCACGGCTGGACGGCAATCGCGGCAGGAGTCTTCTTCTTGTGCCAACTCTTCCCACAAGAAAATACATGACCAAAACACCGCCAACAACCTCTGATACCACTTGTTATAACCAAAGGATCCCAAGCACAACGGATTCCAAAGGGTTTGGCATGAGTAGAAGGGAAGAATCTTGAAGACTTTGCTGAGAAAAGGGCCAATTGCACCTAGCCGCACGCCTAGAGTTTGAATGCACGTCCAAGGACGTAATCCACACACAACAATCCAGATTTACGTGGTTCCCCTAAGATGGGTATGTCCATGGGTGTCTCTCCTTGGGTTCTTCACTAATTTCTGGAATGGTGGAGTACAAGAGTGGAACAAGGAGGAAGAGAGGGACGGTCGACGCACCTAGGGTTGGCTCGGCCTCCACACACAAAGCTTCCTCTTTCCTTTTACAAGTAACAAAAAAAACCCTAATCCTCATTTGGGCATTTGGATGGCCTTATATAATGGCTAATCATCCATGACAAAAATGCCCTTACAAACATAATAAGATTCAAGATACATTCAACAGTGCGGCTGATGAACCACGAGGACCGGCTGGTCGGCTTGCTGGAGTGGATGGAGGCCCGGGAGATCGAATGGGAGCACCGGAGGTTTGAGTGCTAGAGATTTGGGCACCAGAGGGATAGTGATGCAAACTGACCTTGTGTACCCGCAGCCTGTTGTCTCGCGTCTATAATCTAAGGAATTATCTAAATAATATCAATCGTATTTAACAAAATATTTCCTATGGATTGTGTACCCAAGAACTTGTGCGTGTATGCATGTAAGGTGCGAGGTAGTGATACAGAGAGGACGTTCGTACCACAATAGAAGTGTCGGGCATCGCCATAAGCCGGATCGTTATGGCAGTTGCCGGTTGATGATATTGGACAGCCTGCTATTCCCTCCCCCATTGGTTAGTCTTACCTCTGTGTGAGGCAACGTCTTAGCCGAATCGTAGGTGGTGGCCTCCGGTACTCTAGGCTAGGTATCGCGCAGTTGCAACCCTTCACTCTGTGGGTGTTTGTTCCGTCTGGGTCATCGTGTTTCACGAGCGGCTGCTTGCTAGTTTACCTGGCAACAGGCCATTTCCCCCAGTGACGGCACATCTAGCGTAGGTCCTCGTTCTAGTGTCTAGTTGTCTACGCTAGGCGATGTGCGTGGGCAGGTCTCCTTTGTTCCTACAAGGAATAGCTATTATCCTAACATTGGATGCGACCAAGGTGCCGGCCGTCCGTGGGTAACCACGTCCTTTTAGCGGCAGCCGGCTGATTGACCCGACTGGCTTGTTTACCTACACACTCATTCGTACGTTAGTTTCTGAGGTTGGGGAGGAAGTGTTGTTTCCTCCCCTTATCCGCGTATAAAAGGTGTGTGTGGGTGTTAGACATTTCCTTGTAGCACTTCCTCTCATGTCTCACCTCGTTGGTTCTATAAAATGGTGGGTGACAAGTGTACCCTCTCTTTCATCCGGCTATGACCCGGAAGCCCACAGGTTTCCACTGGCCCCACCGGTGGATGTGCCGAGGTATAGAGAATTGAAAGGTGTTTGTGTGAGCGCATCACCACGTGCGGTTGATGGCTCATTGAACGGAGTCGCCACCTTATTTTTTAGGTAGAAAACAAGGAAAATCGGATGAGGAAGTGTCCTTCCACCATCGAAATGATAAAACTACTAGAGTGACGTAAAATCACATGACGATATACGAAATGTGAGAGAACTGGATACAGGGCTCAGGGTACTATTGAGGAAGGTGTTAGGCACCCCCAGACAGCCCGGGCAATCGCAGCCTCTCTCCAGCTCTAAAACAGAAAACTACGATAGTTAGTCTGGCCACACGTGACCTTATCCTGAAAAACTTTTCGGGGCCGCCGGACAGCTGGTTGGATATACGAGTTGCCACATCCTATTCCCATAATAGATATGAGAACTTGCATTATTACTTGGCTAGGGTCGGCAATGATGCATGCCAGAGACAACATCCCGGAAATCTTTCCGTGGCATCAGGAATGTAGACTTACATTTCCCAAAGATCGGGGTCCAGCTACCGGATTTTATACCGGTTTGCTGGAGGTAGGCTGGCTGATTCCCCGAACCATCTACGCAAAGATGGGTTTTCGGGGAACCGGCAGTCGGTTATTTGTACCGGCTTGCCGGCAGCATCCGGTTGGCTCCCCGAATCATCTATGCAAATGTCTTCCGTTAAAGCATGGGGTTTTAATGGAGGGCTTATATTTCCTAGAAAATTAGAATCGTCGGTTGTGCTTCTTCGTACACCCGAACAACCACCGGCTTCCTTGTCAGCGGCGTCATCCCGAAAATCTTTCTGGGGCATTGGGAGGGTAGACTTACGCCTCCTGAAAAAGAAATGGGAATCATCGGGTTGTACGTGTTCGTACACCCGAACGGCCATCGCCGGCTTCCTTGCCGGCGACGTCATCCCGAAAATCTTTCCAGGGAATCGAGAGGGTAGACTTACGCCTCCCAGAAAAGAAACGGCCACCATCGAGTTGTACGTGTTCGTACACCCGAACGGCCACCGCCAGCTTCCTTGCCGATGGCGTCATCCTGGAAATCTTTTCGGGGCAACGGGGTGGTAGACTTATGCCTCCCGGACAAGACATGCAAAGATCGGGTGAAAACGCGTAAAAACTTGTTGGGAAACTCAGAGTTTCCATGTAAAAGGGCTCGATGAAAGGGTCGTGACCGAAAAAAACTTGACCGTGCTGGGTGGATTCACCTGGTCGGGAGGGCGACCACCGGTACGTTCAGACGTATTTTTGAAGGAATGATACCTGGGACCGTCCTCCGACCGTTCCCTTGCATGGGAAAGGTGTTACATGGTCGGGGCTCAAGAAAACATCGTAAAGGCATACGTAAAAATGGTGAGGGTGGAGGAAGGGCTTACCTGCAGAGGATCGTTGGCAGTGATCAGAAGTCCTCACTCCGATGTGGCGAATGGGTGTCGGGACCACGAGCGTCTCCCTTCCTTCAGAACCTCCGGCCGACGTCTTCTCCGAGGGGCGGAAGCAAGCGTCACCGGTGTCCGAACGAAGGTTTCTTTGAGGGGTGGAAAGCTTAGGTATTTGGGGAGGGATGCCACTTCTTTTATAAGGGGTCGCCTTCCTTATTTGGGGTGCCCGAAGATAGAAGCTGGCGTGAGTTTTGGTGTGATTACGCGATTTGCGTAATCGATTGATTTGCGAGATTTAAGTAGTCAAATCCTGTCATATCCCCCTAATTGATTCGGCTTGCCTTTCTGGGTAGTTACCTGGCAGTCGCTACGTGGCAGATGGAAGTCGGCTGGTCCCCCGAACATTTGCGCCAATGGGGATTTTGGGGTCCGGTTGCCGCTTCCTTAGACCGGTTTGCCGGCGGCTAGCCAAGTAATTCCCCCAACCTTTTGTGCAAGTTGGGGTTTTTTGGGGACCGGTTGCCGCTTCCTTGAAGCAGCTTGCCGACGGCTAGCTGGGTAATTCCCCCAACCTTTTGTGCAAGTTGGGTTTTTTTTGGGGACCAGTTGCCGCTTCCTTGAAGCGGCTTTCCGGCGGCTAGCCGGGTAATTCCCCCAACCTTTTGTGCAAGTTGCAGTTTTTTTGGGACCGGTTGTCGCTTCCTTGTTGCAGTGCCACCGCGTCTCCGCAGAAGGCCCAGAGGTGCGCGCGAGGGTCCCCATGCCAATTGTATTTAACTAGTTCAGGCATCTTGAAATCGGGAGGGAGCGTTGCTTCGGGATAGAAACAGTGGTTTTGGAAGGCACAGGAAGGTTCCGGCGAGCCGAACTTCATGCTCCAGAAGGACACCTACAATTCAGCTATCCTCTGTAGTAGTTGTCCTTGCAGGTCTGGCACCGGGGCGGCAGCAGTGGCAGCTACCGGCTGGAGTGGTGGCGGGCCAAATTGGTCGGCGACGAGAGTGGTGACAACGTCGTATTCTTTCGTGTGTCACCTCTTCGGGACGCAGATGGTTGGCCTGGGGGGGATTACTGAACCAATACCTTGCTGTTGATAGCGTGCCAACTAGTGAGCCAGGAGGGTTTGCTCGAAGTGGCCCGGTCGAGGTGGCAGGAAGGCGTTGGCCGTTCCTATGCCCTCGGTGTTCGAGGATGGTTGGTAGGATGGGGCAGTGCTCCGTGCGGGAGCTGGCCTATTACCTTCAGTTTCAGCGGCTGGGGAAGCGGGTGGCACAGGATGCATTGTGGCATTATCGAATGCCACTACCGCAGACAGATCTGGCACCCTTGGTTGGTTTGGGATTCCGGTAGGCACGATGACAGGTTGGGTGAAGTTCGTTTGGGTGACGACAGGCGGCGGCGGGCTGAAGACCACGGACAGTGGCACAGAAGCTGCCATAGTGATGGAAGGGGATGATCTGGAAGCCGCAGCGAAACTGGTGGCCATGGCTCTTGCTTGTGAGTGAGTCAGGACAGGGGGAGCCAGTGGGGTACGAAACTTGTAGGGCAGAGGTCTGCGAGGAGACGGTGCCCAGAGAATCCACAAGGGTACGGTAAAGATCTGCAGGGATACCACAGAAGGGTGATATGGTTCAATGCATTTGAAAGTGGCTTCGCTTATCAAATGTGGCAAATATACTAAAAATCCTAATGGAAAGCAAAAGACAAGTAAAGAGCCATACGAGTGAGAGTTTGAGTCACTTAATCGATAAAACACAGTGAGTCTCCCCAGCGGAGTTGCCAAAAATCTATACCCTTTCTTTCATCCGGCTATCACCCGGAAGCCCATGGGTTTTTGCCAACCTTGCCGGCAGATGGGCCGAGGTACAAAGAATTGAAAGGTGTTTATGTGAGTGCATCACCACGTGGGGCGGATGGCTCATTGAACGAAGTCACCACCTTATTTTTGGGTAGAAAACAAGGAAAACTGGATGGGAAAGTGTCCTACCATCGAAACGATAAAACCACGGGAATCACGTAAAATCGTGTAACATGAGAGAACTAGATACGGGGCTCAGGGTACTATCGGGGAAGGTGTTAGGCACCACCAGACAGCGCGGGCATTCCCAGCCTCTCTCTGGCTCTAAAAATGGAAAACTACGATAGTCAGTCTGGCCACACATCGCCTCATCCTAGAAAACTTTCCAGGGGATCAAGGGGAATAACTTTATTCCTTCTAGTAAAACAAACGAAGATTGAATAATGCGGGGTTTCACACTGGATCTGGTGGTGAATGGGGTAGAGAAAGACACGAAGGTCACCTTTACGGACCTCTCAGCAGAAGGACTGAAGGTCAGGTGAGGCAACCGGCTGGGCCGCCAGACAGCCGGCTACCGCGTCATATCCCCCCCCCCCTTTGACTGGAGATAAGAACTTATGTGACCACTTGGCCAGGGCCAGTACGGATGCATGTCGGTCACCTTATCCCAGTCAGGAACCGTCGGGTCGTACGTTTGTATACCCGAATGGCCACCGCCGGTAAGGATGCATGACAAAGACGTCATCCTGGATATCATTCTAGGGCATCAGGAATGTAGACTTACATTTCTCGGTTGCTGGTTTTTTACATCGATTCGCCGGTGGTAAGCCAGCTGGCTCCTCGAATCATTTACCCAAAAAATGGGTTTTCGATGAGCCGGTGGTCGATTTTTTTTTATACCAGCTTGCCAGCGGCAGGCCGGCTGGTTCCCCAAACCATTTACCCAAAAATGGGTTTTCGGGGAGCCAGCTATCGGCCGTTTGAGTCAGCTAGTTCCACGAACCATTCACCCAAAAATAGGTTTTCGGGGAGCCGGCTACTGGTGGTTTGTGCCGGCTTGCTGGCGGCAAGTCGGCTGGTTCCCCGAACCATTCACCAAAAAATGGGTTTTCAGGGAGCCAGCTACCGACCATTTGTGCTGGCGGCAAGCTGGCTGGTTCCCCGAACCATTCACCCAAAAATGGGTTTTCGAGGAGCCAGCTACCATCCATTTTTGCCAGCTGGTTCCCCGAACCATTCACCCAAAAATGGGTTTTCGAGGAGCCAAGTACTGGCTGTTTGTGCTGGCTTACCGACGGCAAGCCGGTTGGTTCCCCGAACAATCTATGCTACTGGGGTTTTGGAGAGGACCTAGACTTCCCAGGTGACGGGAACCGCTGGGTTGTGCTTCTTCGTACACCTGAACGGCCACCGCCGGTAAGGATACATGCTAGAGGCGTCATCCCAAAAATTTTTCCAGGGCTTCGGGAATGTAGACTTGCATTTTTTGGGAAATGGGAACTACCAGGTTGTGCCTCTCGTACACCCGAACGACCGTCGCCGGCAAGGGTGCATGCCGAAGGCATCATCCCAAAAATGTCTCCAGGGCATCGGGAATGAGGACTTACATTTCCCGGGTAATGGGAACCGCCGGGTTATACTTCTTCGTATACCCGAACGATCGCCGCCGGCAAGGATGCATGTCGGTGGCCGTCACCGGCAAGGGTGCATGCCAAAGGCATCATCCCAAAAATCTCTCTAAGGCATCGGGAATGTAGACTTACATTCTCTCGGGTTGTACTTCTTCGTACACCCAAATGGCCATTGCCGGCAAAGATGCATGCCGATGGCATCATCCCGAAAACTTTTCAGGGCATCGGGAATGTAGACTTACATTTCCTAAGGAACGGGAACCGCCGGGTTGTACTTCTCGTACACCCGAACGGCCGCCGTCGGCAAGGATGCATGCCGGTGGCGTCATCTCGAAAATCTTTCCAGGGCATCGGGAATGTAGACTTACATTTCCTAGGAAACGGGAATCACCTAGTTCTACTTCTTCGTACACCTGAACGGTCGCCAACGGCAAGGATGCATGCCTGGTATGGCTGGAGCTTGGGGTCTCGGATTCTCCACCTATTGAGGGTTTGAGAGATTACTAGCATGGCATCGCCGAACACACGCAGATGGGTGACCCAGAGTTCCAGTGCGAGTCGTAGTCTCATGACACAAGCCTCGTACTCTACCTCGTTGTGCAAGCATGTGAATAGAAGCTGCTTGGCTACAGGTAGCATCCGTCCTTGGGGATCCACTAGGATGACCCCCACCCCACGGCCTTCGATGTTGACTGCTCCGTTGAAGTACAGGGTATGGGGTTCCGGCTGGTCAAGATTCGACTGGCCTAGATCCGGCTCATCAATGGTGAAGACGGGCTCGTCTGGGAATGAATCCTCTAGCGGCTGATAATCTGGTAAGGGCTGGTGTGCCAGCTGGTCGGCCATGGCTTGTGCCTTCATGGATTTCTGGGATACGTACTGAATGTCGAACTCAGCAAGGAGCATTTTCCATTTCATGCACCTGCCTACCAAGGCCGACTGTACCCTCTCTTTCATCTGGCTGTCACCCGGAGGCCCATGGGTTTTTGCTGGCCCCGCCGGTGGATGGGCCGATGTACAGAGAATTGAAAGGTGTGTGTGTGAGCGCATCACCACGAGGGGTGTATGGCTCGTTGAACGGAGTTGCCACCTTATTTTTGGGTAGAAAACAAGGAAAACCGGATGGGGAAGTGTCCTTCCACCATCAAAATGATAAAACCATGAGAATTATGTAACGATATATGAAACATGAGAGAACTGGATACGGGGCTCAGGGTACTATTGGGGAAGGTGTTAGGCACCCCCAGACAGCCTAAACAATCTTGGCCTCTCTCCAGCTCTAAAAATGGAAAACCATGACTATCAGTCCACCACACGTGGCCTCATCCTGGAAGACTTCCTAAGGCATTGGGAGGAATAGTCTTATTCCTTCCGTTAAAAACAAGTAAGGGTCGACCAATGTGATGATTCGCATGGGGTCCGATGATAGACGGGAGAGAGAAGGATACGGCGGTCACCATTACGAACCGTTCTGCTGAAGAGCCGAAAGTCTGGTAATATGGTCGGGAATGTAAACTTACATTTCTCGAAAAATGGGAACCACTGGGTTGTACGTGTTCGTACTCCCAAACAGCCACCGTCGGCATGGGTGCATGCCGGTGTTGTCATCCCAGAAAACTTTTCGGGGCATCAGGAGGGATAGACTTATGCCTCCCGAGAAAAAAATAGGAACTGCCGGGTTGTACGTGTTCGTACACTTGAATGGCTGCTGCCGGCATGGGTGCATGTCGGTGGCGTCATCCCGGAAAACTTTCCGGGGGATCGAGAGGGTAGACTTACGCCTCCTAGGAAAGAACGGGAACCGCCGAGTTGTTCGTGCTCGTACACCCGAACGGCCACCACCGGCAAAGATGCATGCCGGTGGCGTCATTCCAGAAAACTTTCCACAGCATTGGGAGAGTAAACTTATGCCTCTCGGAAAAGGACGGGAACCGCCAGGTTGTATGTGTTCGTACACCTGAACGGCCATCGCTAGCAAAGACGTATACCAGTGGCGTCATCCAAGAAAACTTTCCAGGGCATCGGAAGGGTAGCCTTACACCTCCCGGGAAAAACATGTGGAGATTGGATAAAAATGCATAAAACCTACTCAGAAACTCAGAGTTTCCGCGTAAAAGGACCCGACGAAAGGGTTTCAATCGAACCGAACTCGATCGTGCCGGGTGGATTCACTCAGCCAGGAGGGTGGCCGTCGGTACCTTCAGACATGTTTCCGAAGGAATGATACTTGGGTTCATCCTCCGACCTTTCCCTTGGATGGGAAAGGTGTTACATGGTCGGGGCTCGAGAAAGATATCATTAAAACGTACGTAAAACGATGAGGACGGAAGGGCTTACCTGCAAGGAGTCATTGGTAAGGATCGGAAGTCCTTGCTCCGGTGCGGCGAAAGGGCGTCGGGGCTCTGAGCTGCTGTCCTCCTTCAGAACTTCCAGTTGGCATCTTCTCCAAAGGGTGAAAGCATGCCGAGCATCTCTTTCGTCCGAACGAATGTTTCTCCAAGAGGTGCTAGCCTACTGAAGGGGGTGGAAGGCCGCTTCTTTTATAAGGGGTCACCTTCCTTCTTTGGGGTACCTAGAGATGGAAGCCGACGTGAATCCTGGTTTAATTAGGTGGTCCACGTAATTGATTGACTGCAATATTTAAGTGGTTAAATCCTGTCGTATCTCCCTAGTTGGTTCGGCTTTCCTTTCTGTGTAGCTAACAGGCAGCTGCTATGTGGCAGGCAGATGCCGGTAAGCTCTATCTAGCTACTTCACGAAAGAGAAGTTTGTTGGCAAAGATGGGTTTTTGGGGAGCCAGCTGGTTCCCCGAACCATCTACGCCAATGGGGGTTTTGGGGAGCCAGTTGCCGATTCTTTGTACTGGCATGCCGGCGGCTAGCCGGTTGGTTCCTCGAACCATTTACGCCAATGGGGGTTTTGGGGAGCCGGCTAGTCCCACGACCCTTCTGTTCAAGCATGGGGGTCAACACCAACTGGTCGAAGAGGTAGCGTAGGGGATCCAGGCGGCTAAGCAACAAAACTGGATAGACCACCAGGTAGTGTCGAAACTTTTTCACTATCCAAACCAATGAGAGACAATATTTTTCTATCAGCTCATATCGTTCCTCTACCTCAGTAAATTTCTTACTAAGGTAGTTATGGCTTGCTCGATTCTATTGGTAGTATCATGCTGGCCCAATACTGTGCCCATGGAAGAAGCCGTGACTGACATGTATAGGAAGAGCGGCCGCTCGAGATGAGGCGGCATGAGAAATGGCGGCCGGGACAGCTACCGCTTGATGTGGTCAAAGGCGATTTGGCATTCTACTGTCCATGCGAAGCTGGAATTTTTCTTCAACAACTTGAAGAAGGGCTCACAAATCGGCGTGAGGCATGAGATGAAGTGCCTGATGTATTGTAGTCTTCCCAATAAGCTCCAGATCTGTTGCTCCGTCTATGGGGGAGGCATATCTAAGATTGCTTTTGCCTTGTCAGGATCTATCTCAATTCCCTGCTTACTGATGATGAAGCCGAGGAGTTTTCTGGTGGTGGCCCGAAACATTGATTTTGATGGGTTTAACCTGAGCTTGTACTTCTTTAGGTGCTCAAACAATCTTCTCAAGTGCTTGAGATGCTGCTGATGAGTGCACGCCTTCACTACCATGTCATCGACGTAGACTTCAACTTCTTTGTGCATCATGTCATGGAAAAGGGTGGTCATGGCTCTTTGGTAGGTAGCACCAGCATTTTTGAGCCATCAGGCTTGCCTCTTGATGTTGACGACCTACAAGCCTTGCTGTCCCATTTCCTTGCACAAACCAGTCGGACGCAGCATCCGTTTCCAAAGTTCCTCCCCATACGATGGGCGATGGCGAGGGAGGTTGGTGAAGGATTGGACCTTCAATGCATGCTAGAGATTCTTCGAACAGTCATAGCAAACTGTCTTCTGGCACTTGGTCTAGCTGTAGGTTGTCCTCCCAAGGCTCCCTGCACCTGGACAAATAGTCGAAAGCGGTTGGGTTCTAGAGATCGGGTGGTGAGGTGGTAGCCGGCCCTGACAATATAATGATGATGACCTCCCCTTTCCACAGGAACTTAAGCATCCTGTGAAGAGTGGAAGGTACAATGGAGTTTTGGTGGAGGAATGGGCGGCCCAGGATGAGATTGTAGTTCGGGGGAATGTCCACCACGTGTACAAGAACGTCGAAGGCTACTGGTCCAATGACGAGGGGAAGGACAACCTCACCTTTGGCTTCATGAAGAGTGCCGTCGAACCCTCTCATTACTCGGTCGGTGGGGAGCAAGTCTTGTTCTTTAATCCCCAACTTGTGCAGGACCTGTAGCAGGCACAGGTTTAGCCCAGATCCATCGTCGATCATGACCATGGGGATGCAAAGGTCCTTGTATTGTACCCAGATGTATAATGATAGGTTATGATTGGTCTCGGCCAGTGAGAGGTCCAAGTCTGAGTAGTAGACGAAGGACGAGATTGTTATTGTGGCCACCATCCCTTCTATGGCCCTAGGAGCGAGGCCTTGGTTCACCTTTGCCACTTGCAGTGCTTTGAGAAGGGTTTCCTGGTGCTCGATGTAGGACCGAAGTAGATCCAATAGTGAGATATCTGCCTGTATCCCTTACAGCTGGATTGATAAGTCCGAGGGTGGTAGTGACTGGGCAGCCGGTGTTGATGAGGCAGTAGCCGGTGGAGCAAGAGAGACGACTGTCAGTTGATGTCTGGCCTAGCACTCCCAAGATGGAGATCCCTCCATGGCACGGCTTTGGTTGATATACCTGGCCGGACCTGGTTATAGCCGTACATGTGGACGGCTGTTGTCGGAATCGGATGGGAGCTGGAGAGACGACTACCTCCTTGCCCTTATGTTGTTCAAAAGTGGATGCGGCTAGAGTAGATGGTGTGGTCAAGGGCATGAGCTGCTGCTTTGCCAGACGTGCTTGGAGTGGTGTTGGTGTTGCAGCTGTTGGAGCGACTGTGATGGCTATAGTGCTGGCCAGCGAAGTAAGATTGGCCGTTGAGACCTTGGGGATTAAGGGCACCGCTGGGATGGTCGCTTTGACTAGGGCAGCTGGTGAGTAGAGAATCACCTTGGGCTGGGCCAGGACAGTTGTCTTGGTGCCCAGTACCACTAATGCGGCAGCCGCAGGTGCCACCCGAACGAATAGTTTTTTTGAAGGTGGGGTTGGCGCTTGTTGCGGTGCAAGTTGTGAAGACTTCCTCCTCCTCCGATGGTTGTGGACTATGAGGATGGAGGACTGGAGTTGCTAGTAGTACGACTGGAGCTCGTTGAGCGTTGGCGGGTTGTCAGCCAGACAGATGAGGTTGACCGAGTTCAGGCAAGTGGTTCCAGCTTCCCGTGGTCGTGTCGAAGGGAGGGATCTCTTTGTCGCTTGTCCGCATTCAGTTGAATAAGCAGAAATCGGCTGCATATGCCAGAACCCCTCAAGCAGATGCCATCTTCGGGCACCCAGGAAGACAGTGTTTACCTGGGAGTTTCTTGTATGATTCGGGAAATTCTGCTGGCTTGGCTTGGGAGATATGGGAAGCTGTTGAAGCTTGATGGTTCCTGAGTTGATGAGTTTCTGGATAGCCTATCTTAGCGTTTGACAGTGGTCAGTTGTGTGGCCAATAGATCTATGATACTCGTAGTACTACTGCGAGTTGTACCAGGCAGGAAGAACAGCCGAGGTTGGTGTGATAGGAGGGAGCGTGAGCAGCATCTAGGCCCTGCGGAACACCTGGCTCAGTGGTTTCGACAGTGGCATGTACTCTATTACGCACGGCTACGGCAGTTGCGGGGGTGCTTGGCGTGGCTGCCACAGTTGTTGCTGGATGGGGCGCTGTTGGTTAGCGCCTATTTGTCCCCCATTTTGCCCCCGGTTCCTTTGCTGAGAGGATACTGGGGGTGTTGCCTGCCATTGCCGTGCTACCGATAGCTCAGGTGCGGCTGCTGGTGGTGGAGCCCTTGGCCTCCACGGCTACTGATTTGGGGCCGCTCGAGTGGTGTAGACCGGTTACTGAATCAGGGTGATAGCCGGTGGACGATACTCTTGGGCCGGGGCGTACACCTGTTGTACCCTCTCTTTCATCTGGGTATCACTCGGAAGCTCATGGGGTTCTGCCAGTGGAACCGGCAGATGGACCGAGGTATAGAGAATTGAAAGGTGTTTATGTGAGCGCATCACCACGTGGGGTGGATGGCTCGTTGAACAGAGTCGCCACCTTATTTTTGGGTAGAAAACAAGGAAAACCGAATGGGGAAGTGTCCTACCATCGAAACAATAAAATTGTGAGAATAACGTGAAATTGTGTAACACTCTGTGAAACATGAGAGAACTGGATCATTTGGCTGAAGAGCTGAAGGTTAGGTGAGGCAGCCGACTAGAACACTGGGCTGCCGGCTAAAGGTACCGGCTACCATGTCGTATTCTGCCTCCTTGACTGGGGACAAGAGTTCATGTTCCCTGTTTGGCTAGGGTCGGCACAGATGCATGCCGGTGGCCTCATCCCGGAAACCTCTCTAGGGCATCAGGAGGACAGCTTTGGCTATCTGAAGGCAGGGGCCATGATAAGCCCCGGTCGGGTACGTGACGTGCTTGTCACGACCAGCCACAGGGAGCTGGCCTCTCAATCAACTGGCTGGGCATCGATCTAAGACACCAGTGGCCGGCCTGTTTGAAGGCAGCAGCCGTGATAAGCCCCAGTCGGTTTGTCTATGGGTAGAACTTCTTCAACTGTGACAAATTGACCGGACCGAACTCTTGTTGGGTGGCCTCATCAAAGAGGTAGGTGCCCCCCCCGCAGAGGGTCTTGGTGATGACGTATGGGCCACGCCAATTTGGGCAGAATTTTCCTGTGGAACCTGTTGGGAAGGTGGCGCGAAGGACTAAATCACCGAGCGTGAGGAGCCGGGGATGGACTTTCTTGCTGTAAGCCTTTGCCATCTTCCGCTAATAATTCTGGGCATGGTCCAATGCTCTCAACCTTCTCTCATTTAGGAGATTGAGCTGCAGCAGGCGTGATTCTGACCGCTGGTTGTCGGAGTTTGCTTCCTCCTTGAGGATGTGGAGGGATGGGAGCTCTACTTCCACCGACAATACTTCTTTAGACCCATACACCAGCAAGTATGGTGTTGCTCCGGTGGCTGTCCGTAAGGATGTCCGGTAGGCCCAGAGTGCGTATAGGAGGTGGTTGTGCCAATCTTTGTGTTTCTGGACCATTTTCTTAAGGATTCGAACCAATGTCTTGTTAGCCGCTTCGACCGCTCCGTTCATCTATGGCCTGTAAGGGGATGCCCTCAGGTGGCGGATATGACACTGCTCAAGGTAGCCTATAACCTGCTTGGCTGTAAAGTTGGTGTCGTTGTTGGTCACCACCTCGTACCAAGTGACAATGTTGTTGCATAGGAACTTCTGAGTGGCGGCTGTCGTGACTATTTTGTAGGAAGCCGCTTCCACCCACCTAGTGAAGTAATCTATGGCCACCGGTATATACCGGTGTCCATTGGTGGCTGTCGGCTTGATCTCGCCTACCACATCCAAGGCCCACATGGAGAATGGCCAAGGGTAAGCCATGTTGTATAGTTCCTTGGGGGGCACGTGGATAAGATTTCCATGAACTTGGCATTGGTGACAACAACAGACGTAAGTTGTGCAGTCTAGCTCCATTGTGCTCCAGTAGTAGCCTTGGAGCATGATCTTCTTTGCTAGGACGATCCCATTCTTGTGGGATCCACAAACACCTTCGTGGATTTCCAGCATAACTGTATGTGCCTTGGGCAAAGTCACACACCGGAGAAGAGTCTGGTTGTGAGACCGCTTATAGAGCTATCCCCCACTGAAGACGTAACCAACTGCCAGCCTAGATAGCATTCGTCGATCTTGGGTGGTAGCTTTTGAGGGGAACTCTCCAATCTCTAGGAAGGTTTGTATGTCCGAATACGAGGGGCGGTCTTCTTGCTATGAGTTCCCTAAGTCACCGTCTAGGGACTTGGGGTCTGTATTGCCCGGTTTGTTGACCAGGGCCAGTTCTCCGTGTTTCTTGACTGTTTGCCGATTGTCGGGGTGGCTAGCCGGATGCGAAGCCGTGAGTCTGACGTCTGCCTACCTGGGCACTTTTGTGAGGCGGTAGATGTCCTCACTATAGGTCGGCTGGTGAAGCGTTGTGACTTCTATGGCTATGCTCCGAGCTTCCATGACCGTTACCCATGACGCTAGGATAGCAAGAGCATCTACGTATGGGTTATGCTTGCAGCCGACATGCTGGAAGTGGATGAACCAGAAGTTGCTCGCTAATTGTAGTACGAGCTCTTGGTATGGCTAGAGCTTGGGGTCTTGGGTTTTTTACTTGTTGAGGGTTTGAGAGATTACTAGCATGGCGTCGCCGAACACACGTAGATGGGTGACTCAGAGTTCTAGTGCAAGTCGTAGTCCCATGATGCAAGCCTCGTACTCTGCCTCGTTGTGTGAGCATGTGAAGAGAAGCCACTTGCCTACGGGCAGCATCCGTCCCCGGGGATCCACTAGGACGACCCCCACCTAGCGGCCTTTGGTGTTGGTTGCTCCGTCGAAGTACAAGGTATGGGGTTTCGGTTGGTCAAGATC